>VZTV01004723.1:2602-22552 GCA_013400875.1 Anhinga rufa | reverse complement strand
ACCGGGGCTAAACCATGACACTTTCTTATCATAGTTAAGTAACACAAACCAAGTTTAAAATTCAGACCAAAAATTGTTCAGTGAATTATGTAAATAGACAAAAAACCTAAGAAAAATTCTGCCTGCGTATGGATGTTAAATGCATTCCATGCAAATATCTATTTAGAATTCTTCAGTAGTTACTTACGCAGTGGCAGTACAATTAGTGTCTGTATAACTATTAAAAGATCAAACCAGCAATGAACTGCTAGAAGAAATCCATCCCTTACACACTCACTACATTCCAAAGTGAGTCTTTCTGTAATGTGTTGTCTGCTGTAAAAATAAACCCATGAAACAGTCAGGGGTTTAAGAGGTTAAAAGCTGGAACAACGACAACAACAGAAGACAAATAGACACAGAAGAGCAAGAGCATGGGTCACTAACAGACCAGATTCCATAGGTATGAACCACTCTACTCTGACTTTTCCACTGTTACACTTCCCATAAGCTTTCTTCCAACTGCATCTGCTCAGACCTTTTATGCTGCTTGCCCTCCTTAGGGCAAGGGAACCAAAGTGAATAGAGCGCGCCAAGTTCTGAGGACTTTCATATCCCAACCGCCTTTGCAGAAAAGTGGAACCTACTGACGGTCTCTTTCAAAAGAGCTGTCAAATCAAAACCTGTTGATGAAATGTAAACTTCTTCACATAGTGTCAACTGTCCCCAGCAATCCACGTAATAATCAAAAAAGCAGCAAATCAATACACACATAGTTCTATGACTTTGTCTCTCTTTCACTGTACAGATATAGTTCAGCCTATGGTATGACAGATACACTTTTTATGCTCTTATTCATTTTGGACACACATTAATATGACACTTCCTTCTCAGCAGTATTTCTGAAGTAAGAAAAAGATTTTTCCGTTCATGGAAAATAAAAAAATTCATTGTGCAATTATCTGGTTCAATAAACATTTCAAATATTAATGGCAGGGCTTAGGAAAAAGGAAGAAACAATATTTCAAAACTTCAGCAGTTTGACAAGTTGAAGCAACAGAAGCCTGAAAATAGATGGCAAGTTTTTGAGGAACATGTCTCCATGAGCCATACGATGGTTCTGCTATGACACTGGTCAATAGATTTCTGTTACTGCTTATCCCAGTTATCAACACTTACGGTCCAGGAACAGAACTTCAAATGGGTAGATTCAAAGAACTGATTTGCAGCCAAATGTCAATACAAAAGAAATGGACCCTCAAAATTACTTTGATGAAATGACTTGTACTGAAGTACCAATATTAAATTGAATGCTGTGTACTAGAAAACTGCATTAAAATCAGTAAATAGGGATTTTTTTTAGCCTCATTAAGAAGAACAAAGCTCTCTTAGGGAATGTCCATGTTTAGAAGAGCTAGCAAGATTTGGGTTTGCTTATGACCATTGACTGTTGGGACATTTAAAGTATCTTGATGGATCAGATATTTATTATACACAAAGATGGAATTCCTCCTACTTTAGAAAAAGGGGGACCAACATATTCAGGAACAACTCACAACCTATTGACTTAATATATGCTGGACTTGGACTGGAATAAGTAACACAGAAGCAGCAGTGGTAAATACTAAAATTAGTGAAGCAGAGGAAAAAGCATTAGCAGCAGTACGGAAAACAGAATGGAAGCAAAGGTGACTAATACTGAACGCAAATGGGTTTGTATGTTGGATGCAGTCATTACAAGAGGGATGTAAGTGACATGAATGATAAAGGGACACGTGCAAAGGGAGAGGTACAATGGGAAATCATGAGATAGTAGGTCATGCTGAACAAATCTGATTAACTTCTCTGAAAAAGTCGCAATAAGAACTGATGGGACAGACTAACAGACATAATGTATTTGGACTTCAAGATGGCCTTGAATACTTCACAAAAGAAAAAGCTAGGGTAAAAGGTCAGTAAATACAGTGCAGATAAACATGGAAATTCTAAACTGAATTCAAAACAAGGTCAGTAAGAGGCAGCAGATAGGTAAAGAACAGATAGAACACTGACAGCTGTGCAAAGGGATAAGTGTTTGACCCCCTCTTACTTAGATAAGGGACCAAAGATAAAGAAAGAGACTTCTGAAGAAATTAAAGCTGCAGCCATAAAATATCAAATTAGAAAGAAGGTTTGGTAATGCAGGTGATATGGTCAGAGTCCCAGTGACCCGCTTAAAACTCAAAACTGTATTATTTGATTGCTGTTAAATATACTCTTCCATTATTGAGCTTCTGAGCTAAAAATAGACAACACAATGAGACTTGCAACAGACCCACTACACTGAAAGAAGAGGCAACTGGAAACTTTTGCTCTAACTTGAGAGAAAGTGGTACTTTTCTATCTCTAGCCAAGTCCTGACAACATGTGCTTCTAATTTTTTAACTTTCTAATTTTAAACTTCATCAACTGGCATTCTCTCTTGAAATTACTTTAGAAGACATTTAATTGGGATGTTTGCAGGGGAAGCCTATCTTTGATCACAAGGAGGGCTGTGTTTACCTGAAAATGCTATTGCATGAAGAGAAATTCAGTGAGTATTCTTATGGTTACAGTTATAATGAACTGCTTTTCATTCTAAGCAGCATAGCATCTTTCATTCCCTCTACTTCCCTAACACTTTGTTTTACTAAATCGCTACCTATTGTCTTCCTTCTAGACTGTCAGCACTGAGATGGGAACTGCCTCCTTAAACAAAACAAAAAACCAATGCTTACATAGCATTCAGCACAGTGGGATCCTGACCATAGACTTCAAATTGAAGATGTAAATGAACAACTTTTAGGAAGCTCTGTAGACTTAAAAATATGTTTCATACCCCTTTGGATATGATGGCTCTGCAACACAATCAAAAACAAACACCAGATAAATTTTTGAGAGTCAGATTAGGCAGACATTTAAGCATTCTGTATACCATGAAACAAGGGTTTTTGAAGATGACAGAGGATAGTGAAGTTCATAGAAGACAGTCAAGTAACCACTCTACCAACTGAAAGTTGGTAAAAGAATGCTTCCATTATTAGAACATAAAAGGATTTTCTTCATGATGTTTTAAATGTAGACCTTAACATTTGATTAATCTATTCCATTGAAACCTTCAACAAATTGCATCGAAATGACAAACAGTGGCGTAAGATAATGGTAGGCAAAACCTTTGAATGCCTACCTAGTTTGCTTAGTTATTCTTTCATAATGTTCTGAGATATTAACACAGCCCCTTCCTCACATTTTTCAGCGCTTGACATTCTTCATTTTCAAAGTGCTCTTGTGAATAGCAGAAGTGCCAGACATTTGCTCCAAACTTAATTCAAACTGTACTGTGCATTATTCTACTTGTGGATATGGATCTTTCTAAAATTAAAAAAGCTGCCTTCCTTCCAATAGTGTTCAATACCATTTACTTAAAAAGTCTGCCTATCTTCTAAAGCTATTTCTCAGCATTATCCTGTTAACGGTATTATATTGTGCAAAGTATTCCACAGATGAGAGCTAAACAGCTAAAGGCAGAAAATAAAACAAAGAAAGTTCCTCATTTTACCCCAAAATTCTTTCCTGTTCTATCACTCTTCTCCCTTCATCTTGACTACAATCACTTACAAATAATTTTTATTTATTTTATCTACTCAAAAAGACAAGCTAAGGAAGTGCGGGTTGGATGAGTGGAGAGTGAGATGGATTGAGAACTGGCTGAACAACAGAGCTCAGAGGGTCGTGATCAGCAGGGCAGAGTCTGGTTGGAGGCCCATAATTAGCGGTGTTCCCCAGGGGTCTGCGCTGGGTCCAGTCCTGTTCAACATATTCATCAACGACCTGGGTGAAGGGACAGCGTGCCCTCAGCAAGTTCGCTGATGATATCAAGCTGGGAGGAGCGGCCAATACACCAGAAGCCTGTGCTGCCATCCAGCGAGACCTGGACAGGCTGGAGAGCTGGGCCGAGGGGAACCTCATGAAATTCAACAAAAGCAAGTGCAAGGTCCTGCACTTGGGGAGGAACAACCCCAGGCACCAGTACAGGTTGGGGTCAACCTGCTGGAAAGTGGCTCCACCAAGAAGGACCTGGGAGTGCTGGTGGGCAGCCAGTGACCCTGAGCCAGTGCTGTGCCCTTGGGGCCAAGAAGGGCAGTGGTGTCCTGTGCTGCATGAACAGGAGTGTGGGCAGCAGGGTGAGGGAGGTCATCCTCCCCCTCTACTCTGCTCATGTGAGGCCACATTTGGAGTGCTGTGTCCAGTTCTGGGCCCCTCAGTTTAAGAAGGACAGGACTTGCTTGAGCAAGTCCAGCAGAGGATGCTCAGGGGACTGGAGCATCTCCCTTATGAGGAAAGGCTGAGAGACCTGGGTTTGTTCAGCCTGGAGAAGAGAAGGCTGAGGGGGATCTCATCAGTGCTTATCAGTATCTGAAGGGCGAGTGTCAAGAGGCTGGGACCAGACTCTTTTCAGTGGTACCCAATGACAGGACAAGGGGCAACGGGCACAAGTTGGAACACAGGAAGTTCCACTTAAGTATGAGGAAAAACTTCTTTACTGTGAGGGTGACAGCGCAGCGGCCCAGGCTGCCCAGAGAGGTTGTGGAGTCTCCTTCCCTCCCTGGAAACATTCAAACCTTGCCTGGACGCGGTGCTGTGCCCCCTGCTCTGGGTGTGCCTGCTCACGCAGGGGGGCTGGACAAGATGATCTCTGGAAGTCCCTTCCAACCCCTACCATTCTGTGATTCTGTGAAAGTGACAGCATAACTTCCTATCCAAGTTAGGATTAGAACTTGGCTCCCAAAGACCTTTATCAGGCTTCCTTGCAGAAACAAAGATATGGGGAAAAAGTAAGGAATACTCAGATTAAGTTGTTTGCAATTTAACTGTTGCAAACCAACTACAAACATATTGATGTGTAAATAGCCATTTCTTTTGGATGATCGGTTTTCCCTTCTCCAAACACTATTTTTCATCAGAACAGGAATGGGATGCATCTTTTCCAGCAGAAGATAGAATCAAACATTTCCACCTCCTTCTCTCTTTTTGAAAGATGTTAGACACTAAACTGCATCCATGTCTGAAATACACAACTGCATTGAAAAGGTGCAAAAAGTTTCCTTCTAATTAGGTATCCAATATAGAATGAGGAAAAATGCACTGGTATGTACTAATATTCCTTCACGGTTTACATAAAAATATACAGAAAATATACAGAAAAAAAATAATATTTAAAACATACTTCAAACTTCAGGGAAAATGAATACTAAGAAAACGCCATACAACATTATAAAGAAGCTAGTGTGCATTTGGAGCTGGTCTGAGCAGTTGCCACTACCATCTTCTTCTGAAAGTACAGTAGGGCTCGGAAGCAGGCAAAGGAAGCTGAAAGTAGGAGACTGACTCCAAGGTTCTGGCAGCCATGGTACAAAGGTGGTAACTGACAACTAATCTTTCTTTAGAGGCTGAAATAAGCCAACAACAGATCATTTCTTAACACTGCTGGCCCTCCAAGTCAAACAAAACACTTGAACAGTCCCCAGCGAGAAAGAGGCAAAAGGAGAAATAAGACACCATTTACCACAGCCAAACAAATTCCTCTCATGTAAGACTCTGAGGAAGAAAATTCGCTGCGAGTTAAACTTGAGCACTAATACAGGGACCCAGACCTCTTGGATACAACACTTAAGACATTCTTTTTCTTGTCCTCATACACATAAGCTACAGAGATTTAATTATGCCGTTTCCATCACCTAAGAACATTCAAGAATGTCAAGCCTGTTGCTTCCAGCATTATAAGGACTAGGCAACATCCTCAGATGATCACTGTGTTTCATGACCCCTTGTCAGACTAAATCAAAAAGCAGCTTTAAACCAGATGGTCATGTAGAAATCGCCCAGCCTGCCACCATGTGTGCACTCTGAACATCTCCACTGTTGATAGTGTGAAACTAGGTGAGTAACAGAAAGAACCCTACACAGTGCAGTTGCATATAAATAAAGCCAGTCTTATCAAGCCTTCTTTCTATAACCCTAAGCCCTGCTGTCTCTGCAAATTTTTAGTCCTAGCCTCAGCCTCTCTAGACTGTTCAAAGTTGAACCCACCCCCCAAAGATGTCCAATGTCTGCAAGAAACATCTACATTTTGCAGTTAGATTACAGCAATTTCAGTCATTCTAAGACTCAGCACTCAGCATCTTAGTGTTTGATGCTCAGAGCTGCTGTGATCCTCAACAGCTTGTCCTCCATCGCATTTAGTTGAAGGCAGAGGTCCAAAGAAAAGATATGGCAGCCATACAACATTCCTTGTCTTAAAGTCTTCTAAAAGTATGGATCACATATAATTTATTTATGTATGGCCCAAATTACTTACTGCCAAGATCTTCCAGAGAGCAGAAACAAATTGATGAATAGGCTCATCTCCAGGCTAGCCTGATGAGCAAAATTGAAACTTCTACATTGGATCAGTCTCTTGCCTAGGTTTAAGTGATCCGTAAACTTTACAGATCTTCCCACAGACAGACAAGTACTTTTTGGCTTTCAGTAGCAAAGATCTATAGAAACTTTCAAATATTTAAGTCCACAGACAAGAATGAAAGACTTTAAAGAATTCAGCCATTTGACCTGGAGAATAGAGAGGTCACCACAGGTAGGAATGGAAGAGATGTACACGTAGCATAATAAATTCAGCTATCCTTGTAGGCAATATTAGAGCTGGCAGAGCCCACATAGAAACCTGTGCTGTAGCTAAAAGGCAAAGTCAAATCAAGATGCCAGCATAGCAGCTACAAGCACATGTAGACAGTGACCCATATTACCATAAACTCTCCCTTTTTGCTTCAGAATTTAACCAATGAGCTAACTGCCAGCTTCTCATCAAAATGAAGGATGTTAACTATTTTTAGCCAAGCAAAAAGGGCATGTGCCACAGCTGTATGTGCAACCATACTCACAGGAATGTAAAAAAAGGGAAGCACTGTTTGTACTTGCAGAAAAGAGTTCCACCTCACTGTAGTATATCCAATGAGACATACAGAGCACGTTCAGTTTGAGGCTCCCTGTTATATTATCATAGTTGGCAAGTACAAGTACATACAGCCTTATAATGTGCCATGACAGTGTATGCTTGCCTTTACGTCACATGAACTAAAAACTGAATGATACTTTGATTAATATGGGCCTCCACAAAGATGACATGTCAATTTGTAACGCATTGAGTATTTTCTACAGGAAGGCCTTAGGTGGAATACCAAAAATTAAACTTTGGGCACCATATTTAACAAACACATGTATAAACTAAATACAGACAATAGGAAAGGAACAAGAGCAAGCAGATAAGCGTCATTCACTAGAAAAAACACTGAGTGGCATTTGTAACTCAAGTTAAATCATCTTCATGTATAACCTCAATGAAAATTCAGTATTATATTAGTTTCTTTAGTTGGTTTTATTTTTTATTTTTTTAATTGCTAATTACCAAGCTAAAACAATAGGAACTAATGTTTGTGGAGAAGAGAGTAAAAGGGCTCTGTATTGCTGTCATCCTAAAAAGAGGGCACAAAGTCCTCCTGATCATGTTAGTGTAGGGCCAGCTTCAGCAGGACCCTAAACTAACCATCTTCGCATTTGCAAAATGGAGATATAGCGAGAGCTGCTGTTAAAAAACGCGACCTAAATGTTAGGGAGGATTATTAGAGAGATAAAAACGTGATCGTTGTTTGAATCTGCACTGCTGTTTGTAACACTGATGAATTCTTCTCTAGGTCTGATCAGTGAGAAAGTAGTTTTCATTTGCAAAGAAAAAAACCCCATAACTGTCAGCAATAGCAAGCTTTACATATTTGCCCCTCCAAAACTAAGAGAGTTGGAACAAATGGCTGCACTGGGAGTAAGCATGGCCTTCACTTAAACAGGCCTATAAATCATGAGCCTGGCACTGGATATGAATGATTGCTGGCAGGGCACTGCTACAGGCAGACTCCACAAGTACTCACAGTGTATCTGTAAGGAAACAGCACCCAACTGACTGTTAGTCCTGTGTTCTCTTCCCAAGAAAGCTTCCACTTGAAAGGTAGAGCAGAAGCCTCCTGAAGAGTTGTCCCTTTCTACACTGAGTTCAACCAAAACTTATGGCAGCACCACAGTAAAATTAAGATGACACCAAGTCACCAGGACTTCAATTTTAATTATGGCACAAAGTTTCACTATGTTTATGAAACACTCTTTTCTTCATTTAAATTTTCTTGCAGATTTTTTTTAGAATTCAGAAGGCATGATAGGATTTTCCTTTTCCCTCTTCTATTTCCCTTGAAAAGGGCCAAAAGGCGAGACTGAAAGACAGATAAACGGAAAGAAAAAGAAAGGAGATTAACTTCTTGGCTTTCATTGAAAAACAGAGCACTTTGATGCATATCATTATTTTCCTTGAAAACTTTCACTTCTAACAACTCTATTTTAACCAAAATATTCTTACTGGACATTTGAAGTGCTCATCTTCTCAGTCAAACAGAGCTTTTTAAAGTGTGTAAACTGTGAGTCTATTACTTTTCCACTTTCCTGTTAATATTCCTGCTAACATCCATATTCTATTACCAGGTACTGCCTCATGGAAAATACATAGATAGTCCAAGAGCCAAAGATCAGAAACCAGGTCTCTTCTATTTTGGGCCAGTTCCCCAGAGACTTCTTTAACCCATGATTTTGGCATTCTTTGCTGCTTCAACAGGAGTCAGAATATGCCTTAAGTCTGAATTGTTTATAGCCTCCAGGCACTTTGGGGAACAGATCAGGAGTCTGAACCCTCTCAGGCTAACCTTGAACTCAGTTCTGCTCATTTTGGTGTATGTGTTCCAAACACTAGAACATCAGACAAAAGGTTTATTAGCACACTACGTCTTGCACCCAGAAGATTCTACCATACAGCCCAATACCCGATATCCAGAGACAAGCAGATTTCCAGATATATAGCAAACTAAATATCTACTAGTGTGAAGGTGCTCCCTGCTCAGCATCTGAATGGTCCATTGAAGTGCCTGACTCTCATTCAGCATAAAGAATTAACTACCTAACCTGGATGACCTGGAGCATCTTCCTGGGTCCCAGAGCCTACTTTTTATATAGTGTAATGCCTATAATAGACACACCCAAGTAATTTGTTTCTGTCTAGTCCTCTCTTTCCTCTGAATGGCATTCTTACTCATTTCAGTAAACCAAAATGTTATTGTGACTGTTCCTGCTGTGTAATTCTTAAAAAAAATCACCACAAGAAGCTCGTACCAGAATGGTCTCTTCCCTAAAATAATTGGAGATGAATGTGGGAAAGGACAAATACATATAACCAAATTATCTAGTTTAAATTTAAAAAAAAAAATAGGTTTGAGGTGCCTCTCAACATAATCAAGGGAGTCCTTCCTATTAGTGTTATAGAAGCACTCATTCTCACCTGTGGTGTGAATCAAGAAATGGCTGGTTGCCTCTCTGATGAGGCTGTCGGTTTCAGGCAGTGCATTAATATGTACCTTCACACTTGATCCAAGCTACTCTTTACTGACTTTTCTTCCTGACACTTCTCCCCCTCTTCTCACTTCTTTTCTAGGACACTCATGACAGTATTTCCCTATTGTCATAAACTCTGTCTCTTAGTACACCCATTAATCTTACCATCAATACAGACTATCAAGTCACTTTTCTTGGGAGGGTTTTCCCACTGTAACCCAAATTTGAGCCTTGCTTCTCAAACCCAGGTGACTTTTAGATCCCAGGCTTAACAGGTGCAAGGGCTTAGAATAAAACCCTGCATGTTAATTTGATACACTTTACTGTACAATCATATACAGGTTGTGTGTGACAATGGGGTGTACAGAATAAATCTTTACTTTCCACATAATTAATTCAGTCTGCAAATAAAAAAAATAATTCCTCATAATTCCATGTGTGAAAAAAAAGTTATTTCATTTCATGAACATCTTTCAATCTTCTCTTCTCCTCTAATGATTCTGCATTACTAAAAGGCCTTAATTTGTAATACTGTACTCTTTTATTGCCAGAGTCTTAGTCTTGCCCTTGGTTACTTCCCTGTTGCCTGCAAAGATGGCCAAGTAATGCCTCCAGAGCGAAAGCAGCTTCTGCTCTACTGGGCTCTGACAGCTGTGTACATCGTCTGGCTCCATCCTCCCTGAAAGCTGTTACTGTCACTTCTGCAATAAGTCTACACCAGCCAAAGGACCAAATATGCCAATTACAATCCCAAGCTGTGGTGAACTAACCTTGCAGCAATGTAAGGAAAAGAATGGACATGTTTTAGAAAAGCAAATACATTAGCCTTTCACCCTGGAACTCACGAGTAACTTTAATATGAAATGGACTTCTGAGTGGCCTCAGTTGTGTAAGTAATAACTGGAAAATTCTCTGGTACTGCCTTTTCTTCTTCTGTTTTTGGTAGAAAACAGAAGTATAGAATTTCAAAGATTTCCTTTCTGTCCTGCCTTATGTTTCTTCTCTACTGTAAATCCTTGAACACGCAGTCAGGGTTTACAGCACTGCTAACATACTGCCAACACTAGCTCAGCATTACAAATTCCCACAGTGCTAAAAGATGTTTTTAAACTGATGACATAGTAACTTACTTTTAAAAATAATAAACAGCAGTGCCAAGGATCTACATATTTATTTTGACAGTTGTTACTGTTCTAGCTCAACATGTTTCAATCGGACCTGTAATCACTTTCAAGAGTAACATGGTGCTGTTTATTCTGTATCCCAACCATACGGGATGAACGACTGAAAAGTATCTGAAGTTTCACTGCAGTAAAGGACAATCTGATTAAAAAACTCAGCACTGGCAGATTATAAGGGTAACACAGTTAAAACTACTACAGTTGCACTCAAGTGCAATATTATGCTCTACCATCTCCAGTGCCTATGCTAATGTATTTTGGAAGCATCCTAGACAATGCCAAGCTTTACTTAGGAAGATGGGCAACAGTCCACCTTTACAGCTCTGGGGACCAGATCACAGTCTGGGACCACCCCTTGCATGACACTGACAGCTCCTTGCCATCCCCGCAAACAGAGGAAGAGAAGCACTTTCAGGTGGATGCAACAACAGCTGGTTCTCTACACTGATGGATGCTTACAGTCACGGTGGGAGTCATTCTGCTGTTAGGGCATCGTGCACTGCTCAAACAACTGTTTGCCTGCTTCTTCTAACAGAAATGCAGTGAACCAGAAAGAAATGTGCACCTAAGTGTTTCGGTTTCTGCACCTATACGTTTCAGCTTCTACTCCAATGTACCCTCCTAGGAACTGTATTGCATTAAAGCACCATGTCCTAAAGACTGGCTCCCTCTAGTGCAAATTGCCAATAATCTAATAGTGTAATCTGAAACACCATGCTTCAATAGGTTTTCTTAAATTAGGCATTCCCAGATACCAGACCTCTTGTCTGGTATTTCAGTAGTTAATAATCTTGCACTGAATAAAACATCTGTGATCTGCTTTAGTGGTTATGTAACAAATACAAATTATGTTCAATTAAACAATTTCTACTTCTCAGTAGGGATTTGATTTCTAGAGTTCACTTCCAACTAGAAAGTGCATGTTATTTTAATTTAATTTAATGTTATTTAACACACCTACACATAACCGCAACAGCTGCCTATAGTCAACAGGCCGCAAAAATGACGCTCTTAAATGACAGAATTTGTGTTCTCAGTATTTTTTTTGATCCTGTTCCAGCACTGGTAGCTCTGCATACTGGAGAATGCATATAGAAAATGGCAATTTCTGATAAGCACCTATGTCAGTACATTAGTTGACAACTAAAGATTGAGTAGACTGCTAGAGATTTGAGCACAGCTACTGGATTTTAACATAAAACAAATTTCAACACAGACTTCAACAAGAACCACCTCTGTTCTTGCAGAGATAGACAGGCTTCATCCAGATAGCTCCTCTAGAACACTCAAGCAGAGTTCAGAACAGGAAAGTGATTTTCTCAAGGTATTGACAAGGCCATATATCCATCTCTTCCTGTCCCAAAAGGCCTGACTCTCTATTCCCTTCCTCTCTTTACATTAGCTGTTACTTTTATTAGGGTTTGATTTTGTTTTACTCTCCTACCCTCCACATTAACTAAGTCTCCCAGGACAAAAAGCCTCAAAAACGAGAGTTTCTAGGCAGTCTATGCCTTTGTGCTCTGTCTCTATAGGGAGCTTACCCTATAAGACATAATAAAGTGCATATCACTTCTATCAGAATAACTTTAATGCCATTAACACCAATTCTTAGACATCGCTGTAACATGTTTCAGTGCTTGAACTCTCTCTATTCATGCTTCATACAACAGTTTACGCATACCAAAGGTGACAAAGAATGAAAATAAAAAGGAAAGCCTGGTGCTTGTAACCCAAAGTCATATAAAAAACCAGTTTATTTAAAAACAAATAAACAAACAAACCTTACCAGATGGGCAGCAGTCAGCGAATATAATTTGAGATTTACAGGATAGTCTGAAGTATATTTCCTAGTTTCTATCATGCAGAAAGTTTCTCCTGCATGCCTTCGAATGCTATATATGAAAAGTTTGCTTTAGGTATTCATACTGATGACTCTTCCCAGCACCCGCTTTCTTCTAACTACTGAGATGCCAAAACATGGGAAAGCTGTGTAAAGCCAGGACTGTGCCAACTATGGTATACTTTAAGTGATAATCAGGAGACTTTAAGAAGGAGGGTAGTGAATCATCTTGTTACCAGTCTAGTACTCGGTTATGGATCATGAGGACAAGTGTCAGGAAGAGAACAGAAGGAGATCTTTCCATTCTGAGTTAGAAATGAAGCAAGCACTTCAACGGGGACACGATCTTTAAATCCTCTTTAATACTAGAAGCAGGGATGGTCTAACTGCACATATTTTCCAAGACAAAACAAGTCTTAGCAAAAGTCAAATAGCCTTGCAAATTAGACAAGACGTTGGTGTGGCTAAGTAAGATCCTTAGTGTTAAGCAAAATCTCCAAGATCCATCATATTGCTTTATTTTTTGAGACCTCAGTTTCATTATCCAGATGCTAACTGTTAAGCAATTTGCATTACAACAATCCTAAACATGGTGTTAGGCAATTATTATTTTTTTTAAACTCAAAAAGTAACCACCTACTTTGCAGTTATACAGTGTGAGCCAACATGGTAGTTGTTAAAATAGAATTTTTATGTTAGCAAAAGGCCCTCTGGCAGTACAGGAGGAAAGCATGGAGAGTTCCTAAATTTCATCCTCTGAAGTAATGTGGTGAGTTTGTAACAGATAAATCAAACTGTTCTGTCTCTTAGAGAGTCATAGACATAGAGAGTCAGATTAGATTAGATCGCACGTTGCTGGGGTAGAGAATCTTTCTTTATTGTGCATATGAGGAACATAGTGAGATGTAGTCAGACCATGTAACTTTAGGCACCTAACTTTGGACCTCTGATTCCCTTAAAAGTCACAAGAGCTCCAGAAGACCGTGTTGTAGTATTGATCAGTCTGGAGGTCTTACTTACTAGGGCTCCTAGCCCATTTTTGTATGGCTCAAAAGTCTGTTCATAACTGATAACTGTCTTGGCCCTTATTTGTGGTAAAAACACCAACTTTGAAAGGGACTAGTACAAAAGTCCTTGCTGCATTCAGCGTGTGCCAAGAAGCCGTGAATAAATCTAGCTATGACAACAGAAAGGAGGTGACATTACTGCGAGATAAAGAGGATTTGTGTAAACACAAGTATACGCTACAGAAGATGCCACTTTCATTCTGACTTTTCAGACCAACAAAAATGTTTAAGAAAACCAAAGCAGTACCTTGCAAAACAGGATGGAAGCACTTGTGGAATACTTGATTCCAGGTTGCCTAGATCAGAAGTGATTCCACTTTACTATCTGCATTTACATAGAGCACAAAAATGCCAAATTACTCAAAGTTTAATTTTAAAAAATGATTTCTGGGCTACACAAGGAGTCATACCCATGACTGGATCTCTGAATATAACACCATGCACACACAATTTTGCCTGCCTTATTAATTTTTCACAAGGAGCAGTTAGTCCTTCATGCAGCTATATGATGAGAAATAACATGCTAGCCTGAAGGCCTCTGTAAGCTGCTCTCAGTTTCAGAAGTTCAAGTTTCTATTTTATTAGCCAGTTCAAATTCATTTTAAAGAAAACAAACAAACAAAAACACACCAAAAAAAAAAAAAACACAAAAAAAACCAAGACCAAACCAAAACCCTCCCCTGACATATCTGCCAGTACGTACTGGAACCTGATGTAACTTGCTGTGAACCTCAGCAATGTTGCTACTGCTTTAGTTCGAGTGAACTGACACATAAGCATCCTTAAACTATGTGTTTGTTAAATAGCACCACCTCCAGGAGCTTTTTATAACGACAGGGAAGGGGAAATGCTCTGTGAAGTCTCTTCAAGCGCTGCATCGCAGCCGGTTGAGAGGGGGGGATGGTCCCGCTCTGCTCCGCGCTGGGGCGGCCTCACCTCGAGCGCTGGGTGCAGTGTTGGGCGCCGCGGGACATTGAGGATATAAAGCTGCTGGAGAGCGTCCAGAGGAGGGCCACGAAGTTGGTGAAGGTTTAGAGGGGAAGCTGTACGAGGAGCGGCTGAAGTCCCTTGGTTTGTTCAGCCTGGAGAAGAGGAGGCTGAGGGCAGAGCTCATGGCGGGCTGCAGCTTCCTCACAAGGGGAGGAGGAGGAGGGGCAGGACTTGGTCTCTTCTCTCTGGTGACCAAGGACAGGACCCGAGGGAATGGCAGGAAGATGTGCCAGGGGAGGGTTAGGCTGGGTATCAGGAGAAGGCTCTTCCCCCAGAGGGTGGTGGAGCCCTGGAACAGGCTCCCCAGGGAGGCAGTCACAGCACCCAGCCTGGCAATGTTCAACAGGCACTTGGACAAGGCCCTCGGGGACATGGTGTGAATTTGGGGCTGTCCTGTGCAGGGACAGGAGCTGGACTTGACGATCCTTGTGGGTCCCTTCCAACTCAGGGCATTCTATGATTCTACTGCTGAAGTAGCTGAGAAACGCATGGATTAGTAGTAGCACACTTTGTAAGGGCTTAAAATCCTCAACTAAATGTCCGTGTTTGTATTTGACAAAACATGCAGATAGACTTTGCTTTATCATACTTGTCACACAAATTGCTAACACATAGTAGTAATAAAACAGTCTATGCTTCCTTACCAGACAAAGAATGCTCCAGCTAAGTATCATGTGCACATCTGCAAAACCATAAACATCAAAGGACACAGGTACATACTTAATCCAGAGGAGACAATATGCAGAGGCAGACATATGAAAATGCATGAACACCAAACATCATATTCATTCCTACTCACGAATACCCAGAATACAGTTCTGCACCCTCCTCAGTTATCTGACTGGCTAAAGCACTGAACTTGGTGGTAAGCCAGGACCAGCATCTCCAGAAGTACTGACAATTAATATCTTTGCAAGTTTTTAAGTCTGCAAAGGCGTTATTCCAGTTCTGCTGCTGCTAGCAGTGCCTGGCTCTTTCACACCTAAGAAGAAATGGAATATCACTAAAAGGCCACAATGCCTGGAGACATCTTAAATGAGCTTAATTGTCTTCAGTTACAGCTGGAATTTAACTGAGCACTAACATGATATCTTCTCCATTTGAGGTGGCATGTAACTGTATATTCCAAAACACATACAAGGTATAATGAAATATTATTATTTTGCTATGATTCATAATATGAAACCCACTCCACAATTTCAGAATCCATAATAAAAACAGTTTTGCAAATGGAAACCTGTAAATCCCACTGTGGTGGATGCTGGTCCATGGACTATTTTTAGTCGGTGGAGCACACACTGATAATATGAAAAAGTGTATGTTTTCAAGGCTTCCTTTTCCCAGCTGCTAAATCACATTTCAGACAACTTTTCATTAAAAAATATATATGTTTAAATATTTTTATTATATCTGTTTACTCTAGAAGAAATCATCAGAAAGAACACAGGATTACAAATGGCAGAGACTATAACCTCACAATACATTCCTGAAGAGAGGGCCACTCTAAAAAACAAACAAACAAACAAAAACCAAACAAAAACCCACCACACAAACAAACAAACAAAAACCCAACCAAAAAACCGTACACCAAAGCAAAACAAAACAAAAAACCAACCCTAAAACACAAAACTTTGAGAATATCTGCAACTGGATGCCTGATACTTAGCAAGTTCAATAATGCATATTGATGAAGTTTCGTGTGTCTATGCAAAACAATGAGGTCTCAGCAATGGGAAAAATGCCAATAAAGTCAGTTGTACAGATTTTCATGGGAATCAGACACTAGTCATTGAGGTACAATTAAAGACCACTGTGGTGGATATGGCAGTGAAAGTTATTGCTGAAGAGAACAGGTCTGACTTTGCTTTGGGGTGGAGTATTTTTTGTTTGCCTATTTTTGCTACAGTTTCTTTGTAAGCATCTTCCATTTTCTATCTGTTTATAACTACTATAGTCCAGAAAACAGTTTTCCTGTGCTGATTGCCTATAAAGAAAGTGGTTTGTTTTTTGGTTTTGGGAATTATTTGGGGTTTTTTTGTTTGGTTGTTTTTTTAAGAACTGTATTTTGGGGGTGGGGTGTTTATTCTTTGTAATTCACCCATGTGGTGCTTAGTGCTTTACAGCTTAAAAGACAGCCTGAGTTTAGATTATGACTGGAGAAATAGAGATGTCAGAGGAAACAGAAAAATAGTGACAGTTGATAATGTAGCTTTCTAGCACATACTGTTTTCCATAACAGTGGGTCACTAGTGGGAGGCCCTGAAAACGAGGGAAGATTAAAAACAAGGGAAGAAATTCCAAGTATAGGAATTAGCATGAAGGGAAGGCAGGAAAATCCAAGTGGGGGAAGGAATCCTTCCAAAATGTTAAATAATAAAATTAGCTGTAATAACAGCATCAAAATACAGTTGAAGGCAGATTTATAGTCCCATATTTTACCTTACACTACGAAATATGTATTCAATGGGAGTTGCTGAACTAAATGGCTGCAGAAAGGAAGAAGCTAGATGTTAGAGAGGGCAGTGCAGTCTTATTTCTCTCTCTCACAGACTTTCTTAATTGAAAATAAAATTGTGCTTATTATTTGAACAATATCAGGTAAACACTGCATGCAAAGGGAAGAAAAGTAAAAAAAGCAAATCTAGGTAACTGTATTATTCCCCCTCCCTCTTCATGTGCCTTCAGGAAACAGAACAGTAACAAAAATACATTGACTCTTTTGAGTCAAGATATAATTTCCATGCCATGAGTTTGAATCAACTCCACTTTGAATATGTAATCTACTAGACGAAAAGCACCAAACTCATCTCAGTGCTCACAGAACGCTCTCTCTACATTATTGATATAATGCCTAGAGATGAGACATGCAGTGATCCTCACTGGAAGACCGTTGTTCCTTGACAAGCAAGTGATCCACAATGCAGCTGACATGAGCATGCCCAGACCTGTGCTGCACATACAGCATGGCCTTCGGGCCTTCGGGCTGTGCTGTGCTGCTTAAATCCCTTGTCCACGGGATAAAATCAGTCAGCTCACTCTAGGAGAGGAGCAGCTCCCACCCGGTACTGGTGATTACACCACCCGCATGGCCTTGCCTTTACCTAGCAGTGCAGCAAGAAGTTCTCATGAGAACACTGGTTCTGTTTGGCTGTAGAAATGATACACAGAGTTGTTTCCTTGTACGAAAATCATATAATAGCTCAATTGACTGAAAGGTGAGAACCTCTGCTTATGGACGAGGTCTGCATGGCATGCTGCGTGTAGGTCAGAGTCCTGTTTGACGCTACATTGTTCCCAGCATCTAAAGAGGCATTACATTATCTATGCTATTCTCTTCTTACAGCGTTAGCACTAATAAATAACATTTTAAATGGCATCCTACAGAGTCTGAGTGCCTTTCTTACTGGGATCATAATGGACTAAGCACCTCCTAGTGCAAAACAACATGCTGCATTTTCAAAATACAAAGGGCAAGAATAATAGTTCCTTGCCTCTCATCAGTACAGCCCTACCATTTTCATTAAAATACCTAGTAACAAATTCTGATTGGCTGCTTAATTTATAGACTAGGTCCTGCAGATGCAGGTGGGGATTTAACTACAGCGTTGTTGGGGTACTGGCCTGGGGAAGGCCTACAGGATGCAAGCATGATCTTTTTAGCTCTACCAATTTTCAGTCAAGATGACACCACAACTGTATAAAGCGTCTGGGAATAGCTCAGAATTTCTTTCTAAAAGCCCCCAAATGTTAGTGCAAACATCATGATGTTCCTCAGCTTAAAGAATGTCTTGAAATTATACCCTACGCTGCTTTCACAGATGTGAATCACACCCTGCTAGACTTTATTTACATATGCTGTGTTTTATTTTTCCGTTGGCTTTTAATAGCAGTGCTCCATACAGAAGTCTGCCATAAACATATAGACTGGTGCCTGCTTAGACTTTCAGAGCTTGCTTAATGATTTCTTTCTTCTTTCTTTTATGTTTGAATATTCAACAAGCCGATTTATTAATTGCCAAAAGCAGAAAGAACAGATCCAGAGAATAACCTCAGAATGCACAGCAGGGCTACCCCAGAAGCCACAAGAGTAGCTACCAGGGACACAAACAGTTGGCACCCTGGTCCTAAGGTGTAGCAGAGTAGCCTCGTCCCTTTCACACGTAGCCAGGCTCTGAAAGCAAAATATTCTTCCCACCTACTGACCTTGGAGCCTCTCCAAGTAACCTGACTAGTTCAGTACCAGGCAAGGCATTATTTCTCACTCTACCTGCCTCTGGGATAATCAGAGCAAACTCAGAGATGGAAAATAAAGACTGTGAATTCAAGTATAGATGCCACATAAGCAGTGCTGTGGAAGTTCTGAACATAAACTGCATCATGTTCACAGGGTTCCTGCTCATGCTTTCCATTTTGAGGGTCCACAAGCAGAAGGTACTTGTCTGCTTAAATATTTCCCAGCCTGGTGTTCTTTTAGCTGAGGTTCAGACTCTGCATACTACTACATCTATGTCACCTTTGAAAGGTAACTAGGCAAGGTGAAGCTTTTGTCAATGAGTTTAAATTCACAACACAACCTGGCACCTCAGAAATTTTAAAGGAAAGACAAATTTTCAGAAGCTGAAAGCCATTCAGAGGAAAAGGAAGCATGCAGTACAGATATAACTGTGCATCAACTCACTTCACTTCATGAAAGTAGACATCCACAACATAAAGGATCCCTTTGCTCAAAACTATTACTGTGTTCATCAGCACTAACAGAAGCCGATACTGTCTGCAACCTGTGACACATGCTACCATTGGCTGTTTATGACTAATGAATAAATACCACTAATTTCCTTGTCTTCCTAGTTGTCATTCTTTTGTGATCCTTCCACATGGCAGTAAGCCCGTGCCATGCTGTCTCAGTATTTCTGAACACAAGGCTTGCACAACTTTTCTCCTCTGCTAGCAGATAGTCCATGTGTCAGGTGATGTCACTTCAGCACCACAACCAACCAGGCCCAGGCAAAGACAACTGAAGGCTGCTCAATGGTGGTGGGAGTGCTAGCCTAGCCTTAGCAGGGTCACCTGGAAGAGAACTGACACAGTCCTATGGTCTATATTTATCAAACCGGTAAAATCAGTGCCATTTGACTCTTACACAGGTACTATAAACCCAAAGGCTTCTGCTCCCCACACCTCTTTCCATGCAACTTGCAAGTATTATTGACCTAATACCATCTCTAGATAATACACAGGCATCTACCGCTCAATTAGCAAGTACACTTGTTTCTGTGAGGCTCCTTATGTTCTTTTAGTAAAGTCAAAAGAAGGAACCAAAGGGAATAATTTCAAGTCTGAAATGGCAAGACTGCTTAAATATAAACAATTGAGGTTAGAACATGAAACATCACAG
>VZTV01004722.1:326-11768 GCA_013400875.1 Anhinga rufa | reverse complement strand
TAGATGATCCTAGAGGTCCTTCCCAGCCTCTCGGACTCCATATTCGGCCCCTCCTCAGGGCCGCCTTCCCGCCGGGCGCCGCTCCGTGGGCAGGGCCGCCGCCGCCCGGCAGGGGCCGCCCGCCTCCGCCGCCGCCACCGCCCCTCGCAGTGCATANTAAAACTAACAGCAATAGCTTGATTTCTCTGTCTAAATTAAAGATGTATTACATTTACTCAATTTTCCTCCATTGTTTTGTTTCTTCCCATCAGCTTGATGTATTCAGAACTAGCAGCCTGAAGGACTACTTCTCTGGTTGTACTGTTGAGAGCTTTGGGTACGTCTTGCTTTGGAAGTGTTTTTTCTTGAGTCCCAAAAGAGCAGTTAGCAGAAAAGGCATTCAGAGGCACAGCACAGCGTTCATGCCTCACGGCCAACCTTTGTGCTCTTGATGACACATAGGAGGCACCTTCATTCACTCTCAGTCAGTTTTGCCTTTACCACAAAAGGTTTCTGTCCAAATGAGAGGTGGTTTTGTTTCCATGCTAGCAAAGATATTTTCATGCATAAACAATTCCAGAGTAAAATAAATACCTCCACTCTCTCATTTAGCTTATTCAAATAAGCTAAAACTCCACTGAAACACATTACCAAAACAATTGTCAGAACTGCCCAGCCTGAGAACAAAATCTACTTCCCTGTGTCTTCTCCAATACCTCTCTGGAGGAACAAAACCAGCTGAGCTGGTTTACCCCTTACAATTGCTTTGCCTGGCATGAAGTCAGTGGGTGCATTTCAAAAGGCTGCATGAGTTCCTGCCTCATCTAGCATAAACCACAAAAACTGATCCCATGCTAATAGAACATTGCTTAGATCTGCACACCCGAGCCCGATTCTGAACCCTTCTCCCTGCCTCTACTCAGCTCTACTTCTTTTTCTCTTGTCCCTTAATGACAACTCCGTCTCTCATCCTCCAGGCCAGTCCATGGGAAAGCTTTCACAAATGTTGCCTCCGTCTGCAAATTCACAGTGGACCCCTTCTCACAGACTTCACAAAAGCAAGAGATTTATGAGGAGCTGAAACGTCTGACGCACAGGTTCACCAAGCTGGGCCCCAGTTATGAGCTGGAAGATCGGAGCCTGACTGTTGAAGGTGAGAGCTCCCGAGATGACTTTGCAGGAATATTTATTAGTTTAGTTTTAATCACCTCTAGAGTGCTCTGTTTCCCACCTGTCCCACCCTTTATTTCCAGATTACTCTCCACTCAATACAGATGAACAGGACACTGAAAGATCCGGTAAGTGCTTTTTTAGGAGGGATTCACCCTACAGCCACTAAATACTTGAAGTACAGTACATTGGCATCATATACCTTGAAACGTAGACCAGACCTGTGCAAGAGCCCAGAGATCTAGGACTCTCCAGAGGCTGGCAGCAAAGAGCAGGTATGGGCCCGGCGGGGGCCGGGGCACGGCGCCTCTGTGGCCGCTGTCGCATGCCCGCTTCTGTGTGGAGGGAGCAGCCTCGCGTTGGGGTGAATGACTTCCTTAATGCAGACGATGGCGAAAATGGTAGAGTGGGCTTGAGTTCACACAGCTTTGTTTTGGTGCAGTTTGCTGCTGTTGGCCTCTTTCCTTTAAAAAAAATTTTTTAAAGGAAACTTCAGATCACATGTAATATATACAGTGGAGTGGAGTAAGTTTTATGAGGAGAAATGCTCTTTTATTGGGTCAGCTGACTCATAAGTGTTTTTCTCGTGCAAGATCTTCTTCGGATTCAGAACAGGGGAAAAGCGCTGCCTCGGGAAGAGGCCATGCAGAGAGTGGCACTGACTTGCCAGAATATGTAGACTCATGTTTAGCTCTCCTTATGAGACTGTAGCTGATCCCCTGCCAGTCTACTACATAGTATGGCTCATGGGAACTTGTTTGTCTGCCTGCATCCTTGGTTATTTTGGTGACTGTTTTTGTGCAGGCAAACCCTGTGCTGCTTTTCAACTGATTTAGGCCTTGCCTTGATTGCAAAAGATCCGATACAGCCTAAGAGGTGAATATATGTGGATTTATTTGACCAATGCAAGCTGTATCTGATGGGTCTTTGGTTTAGCTCATTCAGTTGAAAATGGTTTGAAGTAACATCAAAATACCCTATTTCAAAGGGAAGGTACATACTTGTAAGTGGGCTGGTACAAATTCAGCTGAATCTGTGAACACCCTCACTTCCTGCATCCTGTCAGTCTTTTGGCTTTGTAAATAAAGCTTTTTTATTTTGCTTTTATGATGTTAAACAAGCATAAGTAAAAGAGGTTAATTACTTTGAATTATATGGCTATAAACTTGTTAACTAAACATGCAAGCTGAACTAATATACTGCTATAACTAAAGCCACTTGAGACCAACACAGCAGCGTACAGTAGCAGAGATGCTACGTAAAAGTCAAGGGTAGAGGCAGTCTTGAAAAGCAGGTGAGAGGGACAGAGTTGTGCTAAAGGGAAAGAAAAGTCAGTGAACCCGCTTGGTAGGTGGGATGGGAGACCTGTCACTGAGGGGGGAAGGGACTGGCCCAACCTCATTCAGCAAGCCTGCGCCTGACCCACGAATTGAAGCCAGGTTGTCTCAGCCACAGGTAGTGCTTTATTCACTGGGCTGTGCTGTGTACACCTGGGCATTGCATGTTTTTGCTTTCAGATGGAAAAAGGCTTGAAAACAACTTATTTTCATTCTTTTAGGGCTGCAACACTTCAGAAGCTTGTAAAAGAGATGTAAAAAAAATGAAAATGGCAGGATCAGCAATGATTCACTCCTTTTTGCTTTTAACATTCTGAAGGACTTGCTTTGCGTGTGCATGTCCTGTTGTAATTAAGTCAAAACCTGGGAGGCAAATAATTCTGGGAACAGCTTGAGTACTCTGCTAGTTAGCCTACACAGGGAAAAAGCGTTGCCGCTCTGCATTGTGATGCTGCGGAGGAATCTGGTCTGCATTAGATTGTGTAAACCTTTAGCAGATGCATGCTCTCAGCAGAGTTTATCTTCTTTGCTGTTTATGCAGCTTATTGCTTTTCCCAGGCACAGCTAGAGGAGCCTCGCGTACAAGACTTGCCACACTCCAACCTAAAGGGACTCTGCCTTGGGTTACCTGGGGTCATTCTTGGGGAAGGCAGGGGACTGATGGTGGCATGTCTGACTAGAACAGGAGTGCTTTCCATCTCATTTCCTAACTGTGACTTCATGCAGCCTTTTAAAATACAGCAATTCTAGTCGCTATAAATCTTGTTTTGTTCTCCTCTACTACATCTGAAGACCTCAATAGCACAAGGCCATGTTATGATGAGAACTGTGCAGGCACACAGCAAAGTTTCCTGTCCTGCTGGGTACTGTAGATTTGGATATATTTTAATTTGTTTGATGTTATGAAGCATCCCATATCACGGCCCTGTTCATACTGTAGGTAAATGGGCTCTGAGCATGAGAACTTTGTAATATAGTTTGTTGAAACTACAGGCTTTTCTGCTACAGTCATCAGATCTTCCATAGCTTTCCAGCCAGGTTCTCCTACCTGCCCCCCATCCCCGATTGTGGCAGAATTTCATAGCCTTAACCTCCACAGATTTATCCCTTTGGTAAGTGCAGATGGCATCCTCAGAGCTGTACCTCATTTTGTAAAGATGTCTGTGTACCACCCAGTATTTGCAATTCAGGTCTTCCTGGTGAAGTTGGGGACCTGTCCTGACCTTGCACTGGGGCTCCAAACCAACCTCTCCTTAGTCGGTCCCTGATAAATTGTCGATTCTTCCCTGAATTTGTCCTTTACCTGCTTGTTTTTTTTTTACCTACTTGCTAAATTACCTATTACCTACTTGCTAAAGTAGGTACTTTACCTACTTGCTAAATATAAATACAAACCTTCCCAGGTGGACTTACTGGTTATCTTGAGTCCTACCTTTGCTTTTGTAAAAGGGAATTAATATAAAACTTTTATTTAATTATAGTTAAATATCACAGTTTTCCCTAGTTCAGAGAAATAAGATACTGGCTTTCTTGTAGTGAAATACTACATCACATTGCATACATACAATTTTTATTGTTGTTTTTTCCCCCTCTAGGGGATGAAGTAATAAAGGGTTGTTTCTGTAGGCTGTGTTCAACTAGTAAGTCATCCTGCGAGCCTTTGTCTGTGATGGTGCTAACTGTATAAATTACAGGGCTGCCTACCTGCCTGAGCCAGGATTTCTGTACTTGCGGGGAAGATATGTAGGATAATAAATTTGTGCTCTGCATCTAATAAAAGTGATTGTCTGGGAATTCAGTTATTGGCATTCCTGATGATTTGTAGGGGAATGTGGCGTGGAAGGTTAGCTTGGAAAAGGGGTTATCTGCTTCACTCAGTACTTTCAAGTTGCTTTTGAGATGTCAGTTAAATTTGTAACTATTAGCTCAGTTATGAAACCGGCTGCTGACCAAAGCTTCTTTCTGATTAGCTGGTTATGTTGTATTGGTGGTGGTAATTTGCGTTTGAATCCCTCAGAAAACATGGGCATTATATTATGAATTATTTATTTCTGTAATAATGTAAAAGTATGCAAGTAGACTGTGGCTGTCCTTAAAGTCTAAAAGCATGTGTCAGTACATCACAGTTAATGTGATGTATATGGTTCTATGTGGTTTTTAAGGGTGAGGGGGAAGCTTATAAGGAAGAGTGGGATGGTACGTGACCCTTTGTTCTTGGTATGGTGGCGGTGGCTCCTGCTTTTTGCTTTTAAGGATCATGTATTGACTTTATCCCATGCCACGAATTCTCCGTAGAGGATTCCTGGGTGGACTTAGAAGCTGTCTTTGAAAGAAACGGTCAAATAACACCTTGAGTTGCTGCATTTCCCATTAAGCTAACATGGGGTGTGTACTATGCAACTGAGGGAATATGTGCCCCGGCTGTAATATTTGTGCTGTTTATTTGAATGTACTGCTCAGGTGGAGTGTATAGTATCACTGCCGGAAGTTTTGCTTTGCTTAATTAATTTACATATGTAACAGTTAACCGGATACATGATACTTCATCCAGGCCGGTTTAATGTTTTAACTGTGCACCTTCAAAAGCGAAGGAGAAATCATTCCCTTTCCTGAATACCTTATATAGTGCTGTATACCTTATAGACAGACACCTAAGCTAGTTATTGAAGTAGCAGTGATTTTCCTCACTGGATTTATCTACTTTCAAAGGAAATGGCTGGGATAAGGTCACCTGACAAGTCAGTGGAAGACTGGGATTAAATCCTCTGTGCTCGTAGTTCAGTGCTGGATCAACTATGTCTTTACATTTAATCATGGTAAATAATGATGTTCAGTTGTAATACTTCTAAGGCCTCAGGTACACCGCTGCAGTCTCCTCCTAACAAATATTCAGGTGTAACATCGATTCCTGTGGAAAGGGAAGTACCTTAATGACATTTGAGATTACCTTTAACCCTCCAGAGCTGTTAACACCAAAGGGTTTAGTACATAAAGGATATTTTTTTTTAAGTAGACCAGCTTAATTCTGGTTATACATATGTAAAACTAGAATAAGAAAAGTACAGCTACAAACTGATGTTGGGGAACTGATACCAGTTTTGCACATACAAATGGAAAATAGTTATACTTCTGTGAACCTGCCTCATGGATTTGATGGTGATTGTTACTTGGACTCTAACACCTGCCAGTTGTGAAATGTAAGAAGAGAAGAGAACAGAACTGCTCTCTAGTGTAAAGTCAGACCAAAGACTGTGGTTGGGGTAAGCAAAATACTCCCGTGCAAACTAAGTGTCTTATATTTTGATAAATCATAGTTGGTTTATGTTAAGAATAGAGCCTCCTGTGATTTTAATTTGATGTCTGCACAGTATGGGCACTTAGTACCGTGTTTTGGAAAAGCTACTTTTCTTACATATCCTTATTTTGGAAAAAACAAAGCATGAAAAGTTAAGCATTCTAGCTTTTCCTGCTGTACTAGAAATAGTAACCTGTAAGGCTTCATGCTGCCAACTTCATTTTCTTTGCCAGTGCTGCTTGAACTGCCTTTCTTAAAAATCTGAAATAATAATATTCTTAGAAGTGATCATTTCAGATTATTTTCTTGTGAAATTGCTAAATTTTCTTCTTGGTCTTTTTCTGATAAAATTCACTGCAGCATATGTAATAGAACATCCATAAATAGGTGAATAGTAAGGACCTTCAGGTGGAATTAAATTATTAAAAAACCCCCATGTTTCCGGAGTAGCATTTTTCCCTAAGCTGCTGTGGTCTCAGCTGAGAGCTGGGTTTTGGTGAACTGTGATGTTTTATTTTTGTTTTGTGATGCCAGTCTGTGCCTTGGCCCGGAACGAGGGCTGTCCCTGACCCTCCAGCAAACATCAGGTAACTTGTTTCTAATTTTCTACATTAGATTAAACGCAAGGTTTCACAAAACAGAAGTTTGGCAGCTGTAGTCCCATTTACTATGTATTTTTCCCCTGGAAGTGTGGCAGCGCTGGGTGTTTGCTGTCCTGGTGGAGGGGATACAGTGAACTGCACTGTGGAACTGAGCCAGATTTTCCTCTTTATTCTTTTCTTTTGTTAGCAGATTTCTTTTTGTTTTTGAATTACGTCAGTTCCCCAGTTTGGGTCACAGGCGTCCTGTACGTGGTTGTGCAGATACCACCTCACTGAGAGCGTGTTACAGCAGCAGCAAATAGGTGATGAGAGGAGTATCTTAAGCTAGTCTTGCTGCTGAGCTCGACAGTGAGACTGCTGCCTGAACAGCACAAACTGTAGCCTGCACAGTGTGCGTGGGTCCTTCTTGCCTGACTGCTGGGAACTGGCAGTCTTGGGGATGCTGAGCGTTACTGCCAGGCTGGCGGTTATGGTTGGGGTCTGGACTGGCAATGTAGTCTGTCTTGCAACACTTTTTGTCTTTACCTAAATAAACTGTTCCTATTAAAGACTCAATTTGGCATCCTTCAGTGCGCAGTCCTGCATGAGGGCACTTTAGAGCTGAGGCTCTGTGTGTGGGATGGAGGGCTGCCTGGGTGTTCAGAGAGCATGGTGGCAGGGTCAGCAGCAGGGGACAGACAGTCTCGGCAGGAGAAACACCGGATCAACTACTGCACGCTGGCAGCCTCTCTCCACAGGTACTGCAGGGGAAGATTTCTTTCAAAGCAATATTGCTGAGGGCTTGAATGAACCTGGAGGGCTTCTGATGGGCACCTCTACGTGGGTGATGGCTGTGTATTCCTACATCCCTGAAGCAGGAGTTTGTGCAGCCCCTGACGTGGTAGACATCCTGCCTGGAAACTGGAAGTCTCAAACCTACAGTCATCGATATGTTGTTGCACGGGGGTTTTCATGCAGTTCTGCTGTGGTGGTACCTGCAGTTTACTCATTTCAAATTGCAATTCTCACTTGCCGTTTTAGCATCTGCTGGAACAAACTTGCTACTTTCAGGGGTGTTAATACCCAATTTATCTCTTTGAATTTAGGACTGTTTTTCTTCTAATCTGAAAGAAAATTCTAATGATTTGGAAAATTGCCTGGCTTCCCTAGGAGGGGGGCCAGTAGTGGGAATAGCAGTTCTCAGGTCTGTGCGCTGCACCAGAGTTAATGGATTCACCATTTCCTCTTGCTCTACGGTATGTGAGGTTGTGACTAATCTGTGGCAGCATGGGGCCATAAGATGACTTCCAGAGGGTGATGTATCCTCCAGGCATTCATTTGCTTTCTTTCTCTCCTTTTGGCAGACTGCGAAGAATTGTTTGTTCAGATCTGGTAACCCAGCAACAGAGCAATATAACATGGGTTTGAAATATGATCCACAAAACCTTAGCAGAAGGAAGTGACATAAATAAACTTTGCCATCCAAATGAATGCAGGAGCCTCCATTTCAGAGAATAGCTGAAGTTTTAAGTGTAATAGCTGCAGAACTGTCACTTTTTTCTTATTTTCTCCTTCTTACAGCTCCTGCCTTCCTTCTTCCCACCTCCTGCTTTCCTTCCCCTCCTCTCTCCCCAGCTGTTTTCCCTACTCTGGCTGAAATACACACCAGGCAGCAGAGTCTGCCTCCACATCTCGACGTGTGTCAGGCTTGCCCTGCAGACAGGTGTCGCTTTGGAGTGGGTAGATGGGACTTGCCTCAAGAGTCTGCTAAAAGCTGTGGTTTCTCTTGCCCATAAAACAGATGGGTTTGCCACCTGGGCTCTGGGGAAGTGAAGACCCATGTAGTGTCTAAAAGGTCCTTTACACAGAACACTGCTTGGCTGTCGGGTCTGTGTGCCTGGACATAGGCCTAATTGGGAATGTTTGGCCCAGATATAGTTGAAGTGTGGTATGGGAATGGATATGGTTTCTCTGCAGTCCTGTGGTCGTGTTCGGCACTTGGGTCAGGGAAGGCTATGCCATATTGGGGCCTATATAGCTCTCGCTGAAACAATTGCCATGTCTGGTGGTGTGCTGCACTCGTGCTGTATGGTCCGGCCTCTGCAGTATGCCGTAGTCCTTTGTCTCCTTAAATCTTTTGGTTTTACCCCTTAATTGCTGCCACTGTGCAGTCTGGATCTCAGCAAGCTTAGGGAGTGGTGCTGAGTGCTATGCTGTAGGCAACGAGGTAGTATTACAGTAAATTAATTAGGAAGTCTCTCCACATGTGCTCTCTGTCAGTGCTGAACTGGTCCTGTAGTTTAGCTCTGGCTCCAAGGCAGAGATGTGTATTGACCTAATGGATGAATAAGCTTATTTCTTCAGCATTGCTACAAACTAAAAAGACATTTGAACTGCCATCTAACTTGCCAAAACCAAACAAGTTTCATTGCTTCCGCTGCACAGAGTTACATCTAATACACGTCTCTTTCTTTTCAAGGCCGAAATCCTTTTGTTTTCAAATGATCAGTGGATGGTGTTGTTTTGAGCTTGTTCTGTTGCATGAACTGATGATTCTAATGTGGAAGGGGTTTTCCTGCACTCCCTGGACACAAGGCTGTGCATGTTCTGAGAGAGATTTGGTTGTGATGGCAAGTGTGGCTGAATATCATGACATGTCATCTGTAGTCCAGCCCAGCAGTCTGGCTCTTGCTAAAGCTCGGCAGCGGGTGCCCTGCCAGTAGCTGTGAATGAAACTTTGTGACAGTATGATGTTGGGAAGGAAACAGAGAGAATGCATTTTCAAGCAATCAGTATGTAATTATTTTGTGGTTTGCTCTGATGTTATTTGGAGGGGGCATTCTGGCCTTCGAAATGGGAATTGGCTATTGCAGGATGAATGCGACTGTCCCCAAGAGGCAATGAGCAGAAAAAAGCAGGGTCATGTAGCAGCATGTGCCCTCAGCTTTGGTAAGTACTATCAAAATAAGAAAGATTATTTTGCCAAAACACACTTCCCTAAATAAATTTGGGTCTCTGATTTAGTTGAAATAATTCAGCAGTGGTCCTGATTTAAACTTTTCTCTGGCACAGTTTAATCCAGCAGCTTTCTGAGGCTTGTATCTATGTAAATAAAGGCTTCAGTCTGACTCCCATTTTAGTTCATTGTGTTCAACAGCTGTGCAAGCAATTCAACGTGGCTTCCTTTTGGTGATGCTTTCATGAAGTGTTTGCTTTCAAGCAAGAAGTGGTTAAAATCAAACATTCTTGGCTTTTAAAATAAGGTAATCATTTTTCACATAAATAATTTCTCTTGAAGGGACTGAGCTAATAATTTCCAGCTCAAACTTTTGTCTGTCCCCTTCAAATTTACATAAATGTACATAATTTAACAGCTGTAACGTCAATAAGAATGAGGCTTGACCTATAACAAGAGGTGTCATTTTTCCCTTCATCAAATACCTCTTCTTCCATGTGGTTCTCTTTTTCTCTCAAACTTTTGTGGCTTCAATCTCTGACATTTCTCATTGCAAAAGTCCATTTTACACATTTGGTAATGGTTTTCATTCTGTCACTCAGCAGTACTGGGATATTCTCCCACATCTTACAGCTGCAGTGGTAGGCCCAGGGTTTTAAAGAAGAATTTGCATTTTGAATACAGCAACATATTTAGTGTGACAAAATGTATAAGAAAATGCAAACCTTTGTGCGCTGAAGCATTAGTGCCCCTTAAGAAGGCTTTGTCCTGGCCTTGTCCTCTAGAAAAATACGCTGATTTTCTTTTCTCCCAGTTATAATGGAATGATAAGCTTTGCAATCTTAAATAAATCCGACCGCTCTAGCTTTTGTCGGCTAGCTTTCTGGTCTTTCATAACAATATGGATGGTTGTTTTTAAATTTGAATGGCTGGTTGGTTTTGGAAATGAATGAGATCCTGTCATGTAAAAATTCATCTTATGTGTACATAACATACTGTATAGCTACACAAAATCTGCACTTAAATAGTGTAAATGAGTTCACTTCAAGTGCATGAAAACCAGAATATTTTGTTAAGTTGGAAAATCTCCTTGCTATGCCTGGTTTATTTGGCATTGCTTGTGTGTTTATGTGGAGGCCTCTCTTTCCTGTTGGGAAGGAGAGGATAGGTACAGTAGATTGCAATCTCAAGTATTGCACTAGGCTTATTTTTAGTCTTGATTCACAATTTCTTTCCTTGTGTATCTTTAATAAGAATTTTACTTTAAATCCAAAGTTCTCTGATTTTTGTGTCATTGGTTTTGGCAAACATTTCTGAATTTTTTAGTCTGCTTGTGTTAAGATATAATGATCTTTCCTCCTGGCATTTTTGTGATAAAACCATTTCAGGTGGGCAGGAAGGCACTTACCTGTCCCCTCATGTCAACTGCAAAGGTTACATAGAGCCAATGAGGGCAGAATTGTAATTTACTTTTCCTAACATCTGATCCCTCTAACATCTGATTAGTCAGTTGTGACAAGATCCTCTGGGACTTCAGCGGGAACAGAGACCAGTCCAATATAACTTTGTTTCATAGGTGAGAAAAACTAATTGAAGCGAGAGGGACTTAAGAAAACATTAAGACCTCTTTTCTGCCATGTGCTGGGCTCGCATGGGATGTACTGAGATCTGTGCCCATACTTGTGCAGCAAATCTGTTCAGGGGAGGCAAACCTGAAAAAGCTGGCCCTCTAGCCTCAAATACAGTTTTTCATAGACAAAACCTTGGCTTTGCTCACTACCTATTTATTGGCAGTGTTGCCAGTCTTAAATGCAAAGGTACCAGGAATTGTGCTGCAGTAAGATGCTTTTTCCACTGCCATGTGCNTGCAGTTTTTTAAGTGAGGATAGAGGAAGGAGGAATGCAGAGTTAGGCTGACTTGTTCCTTTTGTGCACCCACAGAGGCTAGAAAGTACCTGAACTGCCCCTGCGTTTTCCCCTTCTCCTCTCCTGATGAGGATGAATTACATGACTCCAGTAGCTGAGTTTTAAATACCAAATAATTTAAGACCTCTGTTACTCATGAGATGGTTTTGTATTTGCACATCTGAAGTGTTAACTGAGCATCTAACCTCCTACAGATGT
>VZTV01004718.1:0-16043 GCA_013400875.1 Anhinga rufa | reverse complement strand
GGTGGTGGATGGAGAGTAGGGCTGGGGGGGTACAAGCGCATTTTGGGGTGCTCTGGCACAGTGTGGAGCAGGGCACGGGGTGCTGCGAGGGCTTGGGGGGGTCGTGCACCCCTGTAGGGGGTTCGATGCCCCGGGGGCAGCTCCGACAGCCACCCTGAGCCCCTCGGTTTGCATTTTGGGGTGGGGGGGGGACCTTCCCTGGGGGCTGCAGAGCCCCGGCTGGCAGAGGTCCGACAGCGCAGGGGATGGGGGGCACCGCATGGGGTACAGCGGATCCCAACCGTCCAGGGAGGGGGGCAAGAAATGTGATGGGGGGGCTGCATTCGCTCCTTCCCCGCGGAGGGGAGGTGAGGGGCTGTCCCGTCCCCCCCCGCCTAGACCCGTGCCCAGCTCCTGCAGCCGCCGCCACCTCAGGGTCAGGCTTGGTCTTCAGCCGATGAACCCCGCTTTCAAAGGGGCGATGAGGGGCAGAGCGCCGCCCCCCACCTTGCATTTTGTGGGACCGTAGGCTCAGTGCGGGGGTCCTGTGCCCCCCGAACCGACCGTGACGTCCCTCTGAGACCTCCTGTTCCCTCTGGGGGGGGGCTTCCAGTCCCGGGGGCGTTGGCAGAACAGTGGGTGATCAATGCTCCGGGCGCTATTTTGGGGGAGACAGATGGGAGCTCCGAGTGCGGCGGCTTGGGAGATCCGAAATCTGCTCCTGGTTTTGCCGCGCTCCTCTGGCATGACCTTGGGAGGTGAACTTAATCCCGTCATCTCCTCCCGTCATCTCCTCGACTCTCTGTAGTGGGAATAAAAAATATTTTCCCGTCTCTCTGGAGAAAGGAGCGGATTCCTGGGAAGTCACCGTAAGCTGATCCGGCCGTTCCCCCACGGCATGGCAGCCGGCAGGACGAGCCAGCCGGGGTTTGCGTTGCAAACAGGCGGCGAAGAGGGGGAACCCCATCACCCTTGGCATGACCGCACAGGCAGGAAGTTTTATTGGGGATCAGGCTTTTGCCCCCAAAACCCAGTGAAGGTGGGAAGAAAAAGCAAAAATGAAGAGATTCAACCGAGGCCGCGCAGCCTGGTGGTGGCAGAGCGGGATGCAGCACGCCGGTCTGCCATGCATCTTCCCCATTCGTGACAAGAACACGCTGCGGCCAGGAGAAAAATAATTCTCTTTAGTGGCGCAAAGAGGATTTTGCAAATAACGGAGTTAAACCGCCAAACTGGCGGGAAAGCCTGGTCAACTGGTTTGGGGTTTTCCCCCTTTTTTCGAGCAGGTTCTGGGACCTTCCGAAGGGTATTTCCTCGCCCTTGCCCGGGCAGCAGCCACTCTGATGAAGCGATTAAAGGATCACCTGTATTTCTGCTCGGGATCGGGGTGTTAGAGCGAGCTGCGCTTGCGCCGGGGCTCGTCCCTGGCAGCTTTACACAGGCTGGGGCCAAATCGATGCCAACCAACCTCTCCATCTCCTGCTCCCGTGCCGCTCGCACCTCTTGGGTGAGAGAATCCTGGCTGGGAAGCCCCCGCTACGTGTCAGCAGCTCCATTTTCTCCACGGATGCAAATTCCCGAGCCGGCTCCTGCCCCGGCAGGCTCCCCATGGGGTCCGCGTAGCCCCTCGGTTTGCTTGATAAACTTGATGAGCCCCGAGCGGCCCCGGCTGTGCCTTTTCGCTGGCGTTAGAAGGTGAGTTGGGCCGGTAGCTGAGTTTTCCTGGGCTCTCCTTCGGGATTTGGCTGCCCCAGCCCTGGCACAGGGTTTTCCAGGCATGAAGTTGACCCAACACTGTGGATGAGGATCGCTGGGGAGCTGCCACGTCTCCTCCAGAAGCCTCCCTGTGGAAAAAAAACCCTCTGTCCTAAAAAAGATTTCACCATCCTGCCGGTACGGATGCTGCCAGCTTTCCCGTACAGCCCCAATCTTCAGGAATTTTACAGCTGGCTGTACGACCATGCTTAGCAAGGCTCGATGTCGGCTGTCTGCGGTCCTGTGCCCGGACCCGAAGCCCTGCCGTGGTACCAGCCAGGGGGTTTGGTGCAGGGCCAAAAGAGCGGGGGGAAAAAATGGGGTAGAAATCAGATTTACATCGTTTTCCTGCTTAGTGGAAAGGTTTTGATTCGGAGGTTGGGCCTGGCCGGTTCGGCGGCTCTTCCACCAGAAGAAAATGTCTGATTTTCTTTTTCCTCCTGGCTCGCGGAGGGTGGGCTCGGCTGCAGGGATGCTCGCCAGGCAGCCCCGGCACGCGTGGCTTCATCGGAGATGGATGGTTTTGAGGTCTGCTGGCAGCAACGCGTCACATCTCATCCCCTGCCTCAGTTTCCCCATAGGTAAACGCAGTGAAGTCTTAACAGTGATAAAGTTTAGAAGGGTGAAAAGGCATTTTTAAGAGGGAAGCTGATTTGTGAGGAGGGAAAAAAAAACCTCGCAAACTGCTCGGGTGTGCTTCGCTCCGGGTCTGCACCACTGTGACACCTCAAATGTGCTTTGAAAAATAATTCCCGCTGATGGCATCGTTTCCAGCCTGGATCTTTCGGCTCTGACCGTGGTGGGGGAAAACCCCCATCGAGCTGGCGAGCCCGCAGCGAGGGATGCTGGGGGCTGCCTTGTTACCATAAGGCGTCGTTTCCAGGGACCGACGCCACGACCTGGCCCCGGCCCGCTCTGCGGCCGCGATGGCTTTGCCGGGAGGTGTCGGGGTGTCTGCACCTCCGCGTGCATTTGCACGCTTGCCCCGTTGGGGTGCGAGCCTGCAAACCCGCCTCGGGGCAGGAGCCGGTGTCTTAGCGCCGGCTTGTAGGGCTCGTTGCTTATGGCGTGTTCAAACTCCTCAGCCTGGGACCGGAGCGTCCATCCAAAGGAATTAATGCAGGATAACGACAGTGAGTAATTAGCGAGCTGTAGCCATGTCCAAAATGTCTTCTGCGCGGAGCAGGTTTAATTAACTTCTCAGGGTTTCTCACCTGTGGCAAGTTTGTTCAAACTTAGATTTCCACCCACTTGGGATCCAAGTGGCTACATCTCTGACTCATCAACACTTGTAATTAACACGGCAATTATATTCACAGTGAGACTCGGAGCATCTTAAATTATCCTTCCCTTCCCCCCCCCCCTTTTTTTTTTAAATATTATTATTATTATTTTGTGCATTTCATTTCCTTGCCGCCATCTGTTGCGAAATGGCTGTCTTCTTGCTGCGTGCACTTAACACCACCATCTGGACAAATTATTTGTCCCATTAATTGCAAGAAAAAAAGAAAGAAAGAAAAAAAAAAACCGAAAAAAAAAGTGTGAAGAAACTAAATGAAATGGTACTGCCGACCTGCCGAACGTCTGCTAAAGGAGAAGCAGCCCACTCCGAAATCCGAAGCACGCCACCAAACTGCATCGAGCCTGACATTATGAAATGTCTGTTTAATCGTCTAGCGCACTAATTGGTCTCTTTGCACGGCACCGAGGAAAAAAAAAACAACCCAACTCTCTCTCCTCTTCTCTCCGCGTTATTTGAGTCTTCCCCCACGGGGCAGGCCTGAACAGATCTACGGCTCGCACGGACATAAATACAGCCGTCGGAGCAGGGATATTATTGCCCTCTTCAGCCTTCCGCTGCTCCGGTCGTGCTAGAATAAAGCTGCAGTTCTGAGAGAGGCTCTTTAACTTGGACTGGGATGGATGGGGATGGATAACGGCGAGGGCTGGTGTTTGGTGCTCCTTACGTCAGCAAACTCCGAGGCTCTGAGGAAAGCCAACGCGTGCGTTAACTTTTCAGTACTGCAGGCTTTAGGGGCAGCTCGCTGATTCAGCCCGAGTTCCCAAAGCTCCTTCGGCAGCGACAAGGAGCAATAAAGGAGAATTAAGCTGCGAGGATGGGGATGCTTTTGAGTTGTCCCCTCTCGCCCGGAGCCTGGCGCACGGGATCCTGTTGCTCCTCAGCGCTTTCAGGGAGCGCAGGGGCAGGCAGAGCTCGACACTGAGGCAGCTCTGGTTTTTCTTTCTCTACAGCTTAAGCCCGGAGTGCCGAAGGCCAGCAGCCCGCCCCGAGGAGCAGGACGCAGCAGCCAGCCCCGTCTCCTGCCGGGAGTGTCCTTCCACCCCAGAGCAAACAGTGAGTGAGTACCCGGGGCTGCCGCCTCTCCCCACGCTGCCCTGGAGATCTCCGCAGCCTCGGCCATCCCGCAGGATTTCGGCTCTGGGCTCCCCGCGCAGCAGCCCAGTGCTCCCCATCCGCTCCAGGCTCTGCTCTGCAGTGGCTCCACGGGTGGTTTGGGGTTTTGGACGTGTGCAGGAAGGGTCTCCCCACAGACCGAGCAGCCCCTCGGCTGCGCCTTCCCTTCTGACCCCAGTCGCTGTGCCCTCGCCTGCCAGTTTGGGATCCCAGTTTGGGCTCAAGCTGCCCCCTCTAACGCAGATCCCTATGGGACAGGCAGGAGGGATCCCTGGGGCAGCAACGGTGGTGGGGAGGTGATGGGACGAGAGCAAGAAGCTTTCCCACCTCTTCCAGGCTCAGGTGTAGGAAGAAGCTGCCACAAGACGCTGGGGGGTTGCTCCTCGTTAGCAAAGCCCCAGGGGCTGCTCTGCTTGTGCCGGGATCCATCTGGGCCAGCGTGGTCCGGTGATGCAGAGGGCAGATAAAACGATATATAGCAGCTAGGTGGAGCAAGTGGATCACACGCTGTGGGGTGAATTCAGCAGGACGTAGGGTGAGAGCCCCCTCTGTGACCCCAACAACCCTTCCCATTGCCGGCTGCTCTCCAGAGAAGTTCAGAAAGCCCCTCTGGAGCGCTTCCCTTCCCTTGCTCGCTCCTCTTGCGGCGGGACGCTTTGCACCTTTGTTTTGCTGGTTGCCTGCACTGCCTGCCCCTTGCAGGCAGCACAGATACCCCTTGCTCCGGCTTCCTCACCGTTTGCCGGGCTCTGGGTGCTGGAGAGCTCATTAACTTTTAATCATGCCAGCTGCCTGCGTAAGCCACTTGCTCGTCCCTTGCTCTGTTCTCTGTTGCACTAGAATAAATTGTTAATTAAAGTGTGCACCGGCATCCCAAGGTGTTTGTCTGCTCTGAAGCTAAGGCCAAGTTTAAAAATTCACAGCAGCTACCGGAGATCAGTCACCGGCTGCTCTAAAAGCCCTGGCTGAATCTGGCAGCAGGGCTGGTTCTGGGTCCTGTGTCAATTTTTGGGTTGAGCCTGGCAGGACCAAGGAAGGGGGAGAGCTGTGGCGAGCGGCTGGTGAAGGAAATAGCCCATCTCTGCTGGGACCCCAAGCGTCGCTTCACTGCAGATAATAAATAACAAGCGGTGTGCACAAAAGCCAGCCTAAGGGAATTAGATGCTCAGCCCCTGTTGAGTTTCAAATGAGAGTTTGGCTCTTAATTCAATTTAGGCCCCTTTGGATCAACAGGATCCGAATGACTGTTTACTAATTGCATACGAATGCCGGCTCCGGCTCAGGATATGCTCAGTGGCCTCAGCAGGAGCCTGGTGGCTTCCGAGACACAGAGAAATGATAAAGGTCTAGTGAAATGGCACCGGGAGATGTTTCCCAGGTCCTGGAAAGGCCTCCTGGGCAGCCGGGCGATGTATCACAGCGGAGCAGAGTGGCAGGGGATGGCTGCACCGCGCCGGATTCCCTGGCAGAAGTAAAAACCGGTGGATGAAACACACTAACACAAGTTCGGGGCTGAAATTCCCCTTCGGATGAGTTGTGAGCCCGGGGAGGCTCTGTCCGAGCTCTGCCCCCGTTTAACACGCTCGGGTTTGCAGAGCTTGCTGAGGGCTGAGCTGGCTGGTCCGGGTGACACCAGCACCCCTCCTGGGGCAGAGGCAGGGTCAGGCCCAGGGCAGAGGCGGTCGGCACCCAGGCCGGAGGTGAGCAGGCGCTGCCCAGCGTTTTGGGACAGCTCGGGCAGGCAGCGCTGGGGTCTGGCCGCACCTACGAGCGCCAGCATGCCCCCAGGCTCCCGAGCAGTTACACAAACAAGGACACCTTCGCACATGCATCGAGTAATTTTGAATGTCATCTGGGCTGGCTGCTTAAATGCATCCCCGAGACGTTCCTAATAAAAAATTCATAAGCCTCTTATAAAGGCAATTATGCTTCTGCAAGGCAGCGAGGGGACAATACGTGACCAAATGAGTTAATGAAGGAAGAGGAAGAGTTGCCTTCCAACAGGTGTGCCGAGCCCCTTGTCTCCGCCAACGATTCATTTCACCAGCTTAATGAAGTATCCCCATCAATTTAGGTCCCCTCAGGAAAGAGCAAATTGACTTTCCTGCTTCTTGTGGCCAGCAGCAGGGGCTTGGGAGAGCTGCAAAGTGTCACGCGGGGACTTTGGGGACCTGCTCTGGGCTTCAGATAGGGAGCACGGGCAGTTTTACCCGGGCTTTGCCTGGTTTTCTGAGGGTTTTCAAAGCAGGCTGTAGGAATGGCATCCTCATCTCCCAAAGGGAGAGGAGAGGGGGAAAGCCTTGGCCCTTGGAATAACCCTTCCCTTGCTCTGCTGCTCATATATTTGATGCTCATGCAATAAATTACGTTACCCCACATCCGTGACCTGTTTGCCAAGAGGATGGGAGGTGGTGGGAGGTACTGAGAGACACCAAAACCTCCCCCGGGGGGGAGCATGTGTCCCCAGGGTGTGGGGCAGGAGGGCATTAGCAAGCTCTGCACCTCCCTGCATCACAGCTGGGGCGAGAGGTGGGTGGCAGAGCCAGAGGGGAGCGGGGAGGCAGTGGGAGAGACCAGGTTTGCTCCGCACCCCGGGTCAAGCCAGCATGTGACCCCCCGAGCCACTCGCCGGGTCAGTGACGGACCCTCCCATGTCCCCCACTTGCAGCATGTGGAAGGTCTGAGCCCTCTCCCACCTTCGCCGGGACACCATGGACACCGAAGCCGTGCAGCCCCAGGAGGCTTCGCTGACAGTCAATGAGCAGGTATGGGAATCGCCGGCTCCATCCCTGCTGCACCCCTTTGCACCCCACAACCGGGAGGGCCAAGGGGTGGGGAGCTGGGGTTCAGCAACAGCCTGAGCCCCACTGCGTGGGGTGAAAAACCACCTTGTGCCTGCCCCACGCTCACAGCCAGCCTGTTTGCCCCCACGCTTGGGCACGCAGATATTCAGCTCCATCTTTTGGAGCTTGGCTGCCTCATCTTGGGGTTTTTTAATGATGAAGAGGAGGTGCGAGGTCCTCGTCCCGGCAGCCTGGCAAAGCTGCAGCAGCTGTTTGCAAGAGATCTTTGCTCCGGGGTTCGGCTGCCTGCAGCTGCGGGAGAGCTGGCGGAGGAGCAGGTATCTCTGCTCGTCACTCCCCGTGCGTCCCCACGAAACGTCACAGGGGGGAAATTGTATCGTGACTCAAAGGGCTCGCCTGACCCCGGGTCAGAGCCATGGGGTTGTAGATCAGCGCTCGCTCTAGCGCTGCAGATACGGCGCTGCCGGGGGTGCTGCGGCCGCCGACAGCCGTGTTTTACCTGCTAGAGACGTCATCCACCAACACACGCAGAGCTGGGGTTATCAGAGCCCAGAAGCTGCTGATTAACTAGTGCGAGGTGCTGGAGGGGCTGCGATGGCCCCATCCATCCCTCCCCAAGGGGATGGCTGGGCTTTGCTTGGTTTAAGGGTCACCCTAAGCCCTGTCCCACGGGGCAGGGCGAGCTGCTTCGCTCTGCGCTGGGGTGCGCGGCCCGGGGAACACGGCTGCGGGCTCGGGTGCCTGGAGCTGATGGGCGTTTTGGGGTTCGTTTCCAGGTTATTGTCATGTCCGGCCATGAAACCATCCGAGTGCTGGAGGTCGGCGTGGACACCCCGCTCCCGGCCGAGGAGGACCGGAAAACCTTGGAGATGCCACCGGGGGAGGTAGCGCGGGGCTCCCCGGGAGAGACCGGCCACCCGGGCAGAGAGGACGTCCCACCCAGCACCCAGAGCTCATGCAGCGGGGAGGCAGCCGGTAAGGCGCTTTTCTTCCCCCAGGCTCATTCACTGGGCTGCCCCTCATCCATCCATCCCTGCAAGCGAAGCTGGGCTCTGGACCGCTGGGTCGGAGCCGGGAGGACAAGCTGCGCCCATGGGTGCAGGCAGACTCGCACCCTGCTCTGCAGCGTCCCCATCCCTGGCTGAGGAGTTAGCAAAACCAATTCCTTCTCCGGGAGCTGATAGGGAAAAGCAGCCGGCACTGAGGACAGCCCTCAAACACGTGCTTAAAATAGAGAGGACGTTTGTTGACGAGGTGTTTTGCTGGGGAGCTCGGTTTTCCTGCCACCACGTAGAGCAGGGGCTTGGGTTTCCTCTGCCCCTCGCCCCGGGGTGCCGGGCTTGCTGCGGTGCGTCCCTTCTTGCACGGGAATGCAGCTCTGGAAATCAGCCTTCGGGGAGATCCCGCTTTATTCCTCGCTGCTTTTTGGCCAGCACCCCGATCCTCCTGCAGATCCATCCTGAATCCGCCTGCAAGCGCTCCTGTCCCGTCCCCGCTCCTGCCACACTTGGGCTTTAGTTATTAATAGGATTTTTCTCTGGTCGTCACCTCCGTGCTGTATTCAGAGCACAACCGGATCCCTGTGCTTTTTCCAAAAGAAAACGGGCAGGACTGTAGCTTGTTTGGGGCTGGTTGGTAAGAGGAGGAGACGAGCGTCCCTCCGCGTTGGGGGATGCTCTGGTCCTGCTGTCGCGGGCTGGAGAGGAGGGAAAGCACGGCAGGCTGCGCGAAACCCATCGGACCTGGCAGCGTCGCCGCCCCATAGCACCATCTTGGCGATTTGGGAAGCGCTGGGTGTTATCTGTGCTTGGTTTTGGTAGGAAATTGAATAAAAAATTTTTTAAAAAAGGCTTTTTTAAAATCTTGCAGACCTGTAGTTATTTCTGGGCGAGGAACCAAACCTGAGAAACATCTGGCTCTTAGCTGAGAAAAGTATTTATTTGGTAAAACCTTTTTTTTCTGCCAAAGGAAAAGGCAGGAAAAGGGTGTTTTTCTTCTTACAAAAATAGAAGATTAAGTGGATTTTATACTCAAGGGTTGCCATTATTAGAAGTTGAGCAGAATAAATACAAGAGGTTGCTCAAAAAACAAGTAGGTCTTTTGCAAGTAATAAATATGGATTAGGAGCAAGGTTTCCTTTTACTTGAATGTTCACGATAACTAAGAAATACGAATATATTCTGTGAATTTGGGTGGAGGGTCGAAAGACACCGAACAAAGCTCAGCCCGCAGGGGACCCCCGTGTGCCGGCCGCTGGCCGGGCGATCTCAGTCCCTTCCCTTTCCAGCTCCCTGTCCCCTGCTGCAGTTCAGGGGCTGACACCGCTTGCGTTGCTCCTAGTTTCGGAGCCGGCAGAGGAAAATATCTCCTGCCGGATCCGACAGCCCGAGAGAGGCGCACACAGCCCAGCAAACCACTTAGACGCGACCGCTCCTTTCTGTCCCCTCTATTTCCTGTGCTTATTCCTCCCCAGATCACCCCAGCCTCTCCCTCCTTTGCCTCCTCCCCAGAACATCCCATAAGAAGCCCCCAAATGCCCTTCCCCACGCCCCGTAGCCTGGGCAGTGACCCCTCCTTGGGGGACCCGGAGCGCTGCTCCTGAGGGTGCCCCACGCTGGGTTTCACGCTGGCTCCGTGGGGCTGCGGCTCCCCCGGGACACCCGTGGGAGGGTGTTCATTCCCTGGGTGTGCGTAATTCGGGTGCCCCCCACCCTCGCCCCCATCCTTTACGCAGACGAGCTGCTCTCGCTCAGCCAGCAGCATCTCTCCAACCCGTCTCCTCTGCCCTTCCCCAGGCAAAGCCAAACCGGCGGCCGGAGCATCCCCCAGCACCGTCCCCTCCGTCGGCACCTTCAGCCACGCCACGAGCCAGCAGCCGCAGACGTTGGCCCCGCTGGCCGTGCAAGCCACCCCGCAGGTAACTACCCCGCAGCCGCGGAGCGGGACGGGAGAGGGGGAGAGGGCCAGGGTGGAGGTGGGGGACACAGTGGGGACCCCCGGGGAAGCGTCCGCTTGCTGTAGGCAAACCCTGAGGGCAGAGACGACTGCACATGGCGCGGGGCGTAGGGCCTACGCCCCGAACCAAGGCGGTTTCCCTCTGCTTGGCGCCCTCACCAAGGGCCTTGCGCCGCCGAGGTGCTGCCAGAGACGCGTCGGGTGGTTTGCGAGGGCGGGGGGATCCCCCCCCCCTGTCTCCCCACGGAGAGGGGGCTCCGCGGAGCTGGGAACCCAGCTGCTGAGATGGGAGGGACCCCGGGCCGCCCGGCCGCCGGGTCTGCGCGCCCCTTTACAAAGACTTATGCTCCGCTGATGCTATCTGCAGTGGCGTTGATTTTTGTTCTTTTTTAAATCTTGTTTACTTTTGCAGGTCTTGACTCAGGAAAACTTAGCAACAGTTGTGACAGGAGTAATGGTTCCAGCAGGGACAGTTACTCAACCTCTTCTTATCCCCATCAGTATTGCAGGTCAAGTGGCAGGTCAGCAGGGGCTGGCTGTGTGGACATTTCCTACAGCAACGGTCGCTGCCCTTCCCGGATTGACGGCTGCTTCTCCTACAGGGGGAATTTTCAAACCGCCTATAGCCAATTTGCAAGGTAACCCGTGCTCTTCTGCTTTGCAGCCTCCTTAATTCGTCCTCCCCCAGCTCGTGCCGAATCCACGCCAGCCTCTCCAGGAGGCGTCTGAAACGGCGTTTAATTTGGGGGACTTGTTTGCGGCTCCCCGAGTACAAAAGGTGCCAGGAGCGTGGTGGGAGAAGGGGAGGGCAGGATGAGGATGGCGACAGGGAGGAAGGCAGCGCACAGGGGTGGGATGTGAGGTCCGGGTTAGATTTGGGGCTCTGGGTACAGCACCCTGTTGTCGGTGGGGACACCTGCGGGCACGAGAGCAGGGGGATCACTCCGGCAATGCCCGGGGCAGGGTTCCTGCCCTTCCCGTTAGAGGGAATCGTGTCCTCTCGAGCTCCCGTGAGAGAAGGAGTCTGTCCCAGGAGTGATTTGTAGACAGGGGAGATGGTGGGACCCCGGAGGTGCCCCTCACCCTCTGTGCCGGCAGCAGCACCTGGGTTGAGTTAGACCCAGCACTCCAGCCGCGCAGGATGAGTCCCGCTGTAGCGGGTACGTGGGAACCGGGGGGACCTTTCGCTCCGATAACACGAGTGTGCCGAGATGAATCACCTGGTGATTCAGTTCCCTTTGGGAAGGGACACGGAGCAGTAGGGGGGACACCGAGCCCAGGGTCTCACCGGCGTCCCTGCCTCCCCCCGGCTCACGCTCTCTCCGTCTCTTTGCTTTGCAGCCGCCGCCGTACTGAACACAGCCATCCAAGCGCCGNCCCCCTGGCATCTTCCCCACCACGCCCGGCCAGCCCCCCATCCTGCCACAGCCCACCGCAGCGCCCACGCCGCCCGTGGCCAAGCCGTTAGAGCCCTCGCAGACCCAGATCACCGTCCAACCTGCCGGATTTGCCTTTAACCCTGGCATAGTAAGGAGCCCAGCAGCCTGCAGCGTGGAGGCGGGCGAGTTCGGCACCCGCTCCCCTTTAACCGGCGCCTTACGTGGCCGCAGAGTCACGAGAAGTCGTGCTTCCCCAGGGACGAAGCACTGATTCAGCCATCATCTCCCGGGGGATCACACAAGATCCCAGCCTCAGTTTCCCAATCCCTGGCGAACGACGAGCGACCGAGCAGGCAGCTTTGCTTTAAGCAAAACCTAAAGGATGGATTTAAGGACGTCAAGGGGCTGCACCCCGTCACGGCGGCGAGGCAGGAGTCACCCTGCCACGGGAAAGGGGGTGGCCGGCCGTGCGCGGGGGGACGCGGTAGCCTGGGGTGCCACCCACGTCTCTGACCCCCGGCTTTCGGTTCTCTGCAGATCAGCGCGGCTTCCCTCGGGGGCCAAACGCAGCTCCTCGGCTCCTTGGCAGCCACCCCTGTGATCGCAAACACCATCTCCAGCGTGCAGGGCATCACGGGCCAGATCCTGACCAACGCCCAGGGCCAGGTACCGCTGGGGAGGGACCTGCTTTTGCAAACCCACCCCCGGCACCGGCTGCCCCCCACCCCAGGGTTGTTTCTCCTGGAGAAGGAGGAGACGGACGCAGCTGGTGTCCCCACGCCGGGGAGGGGTGTTTGCAGGGCGCAACCCCCCAGCCCTGGCTCTCCTCCCTTCGCCCAGGTGATCGGGACCCTGCCGTGGGTGGTGAACCCCCCCGGGATGGCGGCAGCCAGCCCTGCCCCGGCCGCTCTGCCGGCCCAGAACCTGCAGGTACAGACAGTGACGCCCCAGCTGCTGCTCAATGCCCAGGGCCAGGTCATCGCCACGCTGGCCGGCAGCGCCATCCAGGCGGCCGCCATCAAGAAAACCGGCACCCCCGAGCCCCCTGCCAAGAACGAGGTGAGCGACGGGCACGGGGCTGACGGTTGTGTGGCCAGAGGGCTGGCAGCGTCCCTGGCTGCGTGGCTTTGGGAGCACGTGAGCGTCTTTGGGACCCGGCTGTACTGCTCAGGGACCCGGCCACGTTGCTTTGGGAGCACGCGAGCGTCTTTGGGACCCAGACACGTGGCTTTGGGACCCAGACACAGTACTTTGGGAGCATGTCAGCATCTTTGGGACCTGGCCACGTTGCTTTGGGAGCACTTGAAGTGTCTGTGGGACCCGGCTGTGTTGCTCTGGGACCCCGCCACATTGCTTTGGGAGCACATGAGTGTCATTGGGACCCAGCCACGTTGCTCTGGGAGCATGTGAGTGTCTTTGGGACCCGGCTGTGTTGCTCTGGGACCCCGCCACATTGCTTTGGGAGCACATGAGTGTCATTGGGACCCAGCCACGTTGCTCTGGGAGCACGTGTGAGCACCTTTGGGATGTGGCTGTATTGCTCAGGGACCTGGCCACGTTGCTCTGGGAGCATGTGAGTGTCTTTGGGATGTGGCTGTGTTGCTCTGGGACCCAGCCACGTTGCTTTGGGAGCACGTGAGTGTCTTTGGGACCCAGACATGTGGCTTTGGGACCCGGCCACGGTACTTTGGGAGCATGTCAGCATCTTTGGGACCCCGCCACATTGCTTTGGGAGCACGTGAGCGTCACTGGGACCCGGCCACGTTGCTCTGGGAGCATGTGTGAGCACCTTTGGGACGTGGCTGTATTGCTCAGGGACCCCGCCACGTTGCTTTGGGAGAATGTCAGCATCTTTGGGACCTGGCCACGTTGCTTTGGGACCTGGCTGCATGGGTTTGGGAGCACATGAGCACCTTTGGGATGTGGCCACCTTGCTTTTGGAGCACATGAGCATCTTTGGGACCTGGCTGTGTGGCTTTGGGACCCGACTGTGTTGCTTTGGGGCCCAACTACGTTGCTTTGGGAGCCCGTGAGCATCTCTGGGACATGACCCCTCCTGCCCCACAGTGCTGCCCTGTGGGGCATCCTGCTCTCTGTGGCCACCAGATTTCCCAGCTGGGATGGGAAAGACCAAGCCTCACCTTGGCGTGGGCAGAGGTGCTCGTTGCCCCCAAACCTACGTGGCAGGACACCCCAGACCCAGTACAGAATGGTCACGTCCCCATTCCCAGCACGGAGCTGGGTGGTTTCCAGTGTCACCTCTCTGTCCCAGCCTGTCTCACCCCCACCGTCAGCAAAAGCAATGCCGTGGCCACTCTCCTGCCACGGCGCGGATGGGGTCCGTGGGCAGGGAACAGCCCGGCCGTGGCGCTGGAAGAGGGGGAGCCCCCGCTCTGGGGGTGCTGACCCTCCCCTCTGCCCCAGGTCCAGCCCATCCAGCCGGCCCCGGCTCTCGCCCAGCCGGCCGTGGTGATGGCAAACCCTGCCCCGGTGGCAAAGGCTTCCTCCGCGCCCGTCCCCATCACCTGCTCGGAGACCCCCACCGTCAGCCAGCTGGTCTCCAGTGAGTCACTGGGGGGATACTGGGGGGGTGCTGGGGACCGGGATCCCCTGGGAAGAGGTTTACTGGGATCTGGGATGGGGGAGAGGGCGATGGGGAGGGATACTGGGGGGATGCCGGGGACTGGGATCCCCTGGGATGGGGAAGGATGCTGCGCACCTGCACCCTGCATCTGTGGGGATGACCGCCAGCACCCGGCCTTCGTTAGGGAGCCTAACGAAGGGGCTGCTCATTATCGGGGGGGGGCGGCTCCGTGACCGTTTCACGGCAGCCCCCGCGTCCCTCCGCCGGCAGAGCCCTCGGCTCCCAACAGCAGCGCGGAGGAGGACGGGATCAACCTGGAGGAGATCCGAGAATTCGCCAAGAACTTCAAGATCCGACGCTTGTCCCTCGGCCTGACGCAGACGCAGGTGGGGCAGGCCCTGACGGCCACCGAGGGACCTGCCTACAGCCAGTCGGCCATCTGCAGGTACCCAGAGCCCTGCTCCGAGCAGGGAGCCGGGGAGAGGGAGGGAAACCGGGGAGAGGGAGGGAAACCGGGGAGAGGAAGGTTGGAGAAAAGGGGGGAAATTGGGGAAGGGGAGGAAAGGAAAAGGGGGGAAATTGGAGAAAAGGAGGGAAATTGGAGAAAAGGAGGGAAATTGGAGAAAGGAAAGTTGGAGAAAAGGGGAGAAATTAGGGAAGGGGAGGAAAGGAAAAGTGGGGAAATTGGAGAAAAGGGGGAAATTGGGGAAAGGAAAGTTGGAGAAATGGGGGGAAATTAGGGAAGGGGAGGAAAGGAAAAGGGGGGAAATTAGAGAAAAGGGGAAATTGGAGAAAAGGAGGGAAATTGGAGAAAGGAAAGTTGGAGAAAAGGGGAGAAATTAGGGAAGGGGAGGAAAGGAAAAGTGGGGAAATTGGAGAAAAGGGGGGAAATTGGGGAAAGGAAAGTTGGAGAAATGGGGGGAAATTAGGGAAGGGGAGGAAAGGAAAAGGGGGGAAATTAGAGAAAAGGGGAAATTGGAGAAAAGGAGGGAAATTGGAGAAAGGAAAGTTGGAGAAAAGGGGAGAAATTAGGGAAGGGGAGGAAAGGAAAAGGGAAACTGGAGAAAAGGGGGAAACTGGAGAAAAGGGGGAAACTGGGGAAAGGGAGGGAAATTGGAGAAAGGGAAATTGGAGAAAGGAAAGTTGGAGAAAAGGGGAGAAATTAGGGAAGGGGAGGAAAGGAAAGTTGGAGGAGAGGAAAAATGGAGAAAAAGGAAAAGTGGAGGGAAATTGGAGAAAAGGAGGAGAACTAGAGAACGGGAGGAAAATGGGAGAAAGGAGAATTAGAGAAAGAGAGGAAATCTGGAGAAAACTAAGGAAAAGGAAAATTAGAGGGAAAGGAGGGAAGTGGGAAAAAAGGAAAATCTGAGAAAGGGAGGAAAACAGAGAAAAGGGGAAGTGTGAGAGAAGGAGGAGAAGTGGAGAAGAGAAAAATGAAGGGAAGGGAGGAACACTGGAGAAGAGGAGGAAAATAGGAGAAAAGGAGGGTGGGTGGGGTTGCTGCCCGTGGAACTCCTCACCGCGGCGTCGCTCCCCGCCGTGGTCTCGCCCGCCGAAGGCAGCGGCGATGCCTCGACCCCATCACGGCGTGTGCCCCCCCTCGGTGTCCCCCCCAAATCCTCACCGCATCCCTGAGGGCTTCCCGGTGCCCGCTGCAGGTTCGAGAAGCTGGACATCACCCCCAAGAGCGCCCAGAAGCTGAAACCGGTGCTGGAGAAGTGGTTGAGTGAAGCTGAGCTCCGTAACCAAGAGGGTCAGCAAAACCTGATGGAGTTCGTGGGGGGGGAACCCTCCAAAAAACGGAAGCGCCGTACCTCCTTCACCCCGCAAGCCATCGAGGCTCTCAACGCCTACTTCGAGAAGAACGCCTTGCCCACCGGCCAGGAGATCACCGAGATCGCCAAGGAGCTCAACTACGACCGCGAAGTCGTCCGCGTCTGGTTCTGCAACCGCCGGCAGACCCTCAAAAACACCAGTAAACTCAACGTCTTTCAGATCCCCTAAATGGGGGACGGGGACGGGGACGTCCATCCCCACCCCCCCGTTGCCCACCCCGACCTCCTGCCATCAGCACTTTTGCCACCGACTCTGTCCCCCCGGCCCCGCGGTGGGCGCTGGGGTCTCCATCGCCCCACCGTGCCCGTAGGTGTGTCCGTGTGTCCGTCTGTCCC
>VZTV01004714.1:0-12451 GCA_013400875.1 Anhinga rufa | reverse complement strand
AAGCCAATCCAGTATATTTCAAAGCATAAAATAAAATAGATCAACAGCATATGTCTTTTGGCTTTATCCTATTGAAAACTGATTTACTATACAGACTACTTAAACATTCTATTTTTGTCGTATTTAAATTAGACATTATTCTCATTCCCAGTATAGTAGAATGAAATGTAACCCTACATAACTTCACAAAACGTATTCAAAGCCTGTAAGAAATATAGTTTGTGGCTGTGACGCTCATCCCGCATTTACTGCTCTGTGATTTTATGGTACATTCTTCTGCAGGCTAGCAGTTGCCACTTTTCACTGACTGAATGAACTGTTTCGTTCAACGAACCTCTCGTTTGATCAGTTATAAGGCCTTGAAAGATGTCTCACTCCCTAGCAGAACTTCACCGACATTAAATATAGGAAGGCAGGAAAAAAGCACTGGACTATACTCAGCTCTTCAGCACACTCACCTACAGTCTCTTAGATGACTATGCACCATGTACTCTGAACTAGTCTGACATAGCCCCTCTGAAAAACAATTTTTCCTGGAATGATTTTATAGTGTCTGATAATTAACTTCTCAGGTGCTTAACCATCACACTGTCCTATCTGCCAGGTGGTATGCTTNCAAATGACATTAGATTAAGGGGACGGAGCACTAGTGAGCATGCAAACACCACACCGCTCCTCTCAGGCTGGCAAGCACACGCAGGCCTACATTTGGAAGCAATGGATTTTCTTGCTCCATGGTATGTATAATTCTGTGATAGAAAATACTGCTAACAGCCTGAAGAGAGTTTGGAAAGGCACCGAAACCTAAGCCAGGGAAGACTTAGAAATATCCAAGCTTCTCAATTGAAGACCTTCAAAAATTTTGGCCTTGTTCTGGTAAATAAATAAAAATTGCAGGAGCTATGGAAACAAACTTTTACAACGTGTGACCTAAGGTGAAAAGAGGTTCTCGGAAGCTGATTGGAAAAAGCATATTAAACAGGGATTAAGAGATAAGAGATTTAGAGATGAGACAGAGTCCGGAATAAAAATCCAGAACACTGCAACTGGAATCCTAGCTCTGCCTGTATTATCACGTGGCCTTTGTAAAGTCATTTAACCCCGACTTGGAGAAGAAGCTTTACTCTCTGTGGATTATCTTCCTGGGTACGAATGTAAGTTTTTAACTTAGCCTGAATTTGTGCAAAGTACACACAATGCATTCCGTATGTTGTTTTACCGTCCCAGAGTTTCAAGCAGGGGTATTTTCTGCACATTCTGACTGTTGGAAGAATGTGAATAAAAAAGCAGTCCCCAAAGACTCAGATTTTAAATGCATATTTAGCACTACTAGACACACATATTATAAAAAACATCCCACAAGGATCAGCTCTATTGAAATTCTAGTCACAGTTTACATTAAGGCAGCTTATTGTTTTCTATTTAATAAAGGAATTACTTCAACTCAGGAACTGTTTGTACTTTTAAATACTATTCCTTTACAGAAGCTTTCTTTTATTATTATTAGAAATGTAGGTCTTGACAAAGACTAAATTGCAGTATCCGATAATTTTTTTTCCCTCTTTCCATTGGGAACAGCGGAGAGTGCTAAGGGAAAGGTAGAGACAGAGTTATTAGAAAAGCTTGCAATTGTGTCACTCCAGAATTTGTTTCTGTCTCTATTGTCCATGCTGTGCCTTTTTAATATAACATTAATTATAGGTCTGTATGATCATGGTTACGTGATATGACATTTTCTTCCAACAGACCACGTAGCCCACTGAAGACACCTGTATAGCCTGTGGATGGCTTATGAAAATATCAGACTTTTTGTTTCCAGTGCTGCTAGGTCATTGAAAATAGGTACGGATTTAAGAAAAGCATTCATTTGCTTCACAGAAGAGGAAATAGAGAATTTACCCAGTATTATGAATACTGGAGTAGATTTAGCTCCCTCTACAGCTTAAACAATAATTGTGATACAACCTCTGTAAAGATTTTTGAGGTCTTTCAAGACCAGTGGAAACCCATGACACAAACATCCATTTATGCAAAGTCTAGCAGACAAACTTTCCCCTCCCTATAACTCTTGAAAGCTTAACAGGTTAATACATTGCATCACCTATTATGTGCATCTTTTTTTACTCTTTCAAGAATGAGGAGAAAAGATGAAGGACAGACTCAAACAATTCCTGTGTAATTCACAAGTCTGGAAACATAAGCATGTATTGTCCATCTCCACAGATTTCAACACAAAATTCTACAATATATTAAAAAATATTAACTGAATTGCCTTTTATAAGTTATATCTTTATTTATTAATATATGGATTCATATTTTATTACCTGAAAGTAAAGTATAGCTCAAAAATGGGACAGAAAAGAGAATAAGTCTAGGAATAAAGGAAGCATCTGCCAAAGGTGCTATTGGTTCATTACCACAGAATAAGTTAGTAAATTATGTTTGGTAAAACCAATCTCTACAACTTCAGCTCACTACAAACTACATATAGCATCCCAAGGGAGTCAAGAGGAAATACCCTACTGAATTTGATAAGAATCTGATGTTTTCTATAGTATTCTCTGAAGATGAAACTGTTTTCAGTAACACTATCATGTAACTTGGCATTCAGCAATAATACCAACTAATGGAAAACAGTATAAAAACATCTAAGCACACAAAAGTTAAAACACAGTTTTTCTATTAACAGATTTTATAGAATTTTACACCCATCATTCAGAGAGGTACAACACGTGCATCAGATTACCACAAAAAAAGGAGTATAAACTAAAAAAAAATGGAACATAAGGACATGCTAGTATTTTGTCATATTTAGTTGGGAGGGGGAGTATGTTTGCTTTTTTGAGATCCAATAATGGAATAACAAAGATATAAAGTTTAAATATAGCATCTTCGTTCAAAAATACACACAACTACTATTGCAATAATGCAAAATGCAAATATGCTGGCTGGATGGTGGCAGGAGATGCCGTTTTCCCAAACCTGTAGTTTTCCCATAGCTCATTCAAATAGATGTTCCTAGTTCCACAGACAGAGTTCACATAGCTAGCTCACCTCTTAAAATTATAACAATAAAGTAATTTAATTATACTCTAAGTCTTATCAATAGGACTAGGTACAACTTTACTTGGGTGGAAAAAAAAACTTTTGAAAATTGTATTTAAAGTACCTTGTGAAATACAGCCTTATTATGAACTCCTTCTTGTTCGCAAGATATAGAGCATTGTGCCAACTCAAATGTTCAGAATTATAGCCCACAATTCCATTCTGTTTGTACTACAGGCTTTCTGGCACTTTCAATTTTTATTTTAATTATTTTATTCTGGAGAACAGAGTGGTCAGATTTATTACCAAGGTGGACTCCAAAGGCAATATTATTATAGTTCTAACAGGTGAATAAACCAATACATTCCTTCAAACCATAAAGCAACTAACTGCACTTGGAGAAAATAGATCTGAAAAGCTGAAACAGAAGAGTTCAGAGGGGAGCAATAGCCTCATTCCAACAGCAAAAAGGCTGTATGATGCAGAAAGAAAACAGATGACTATTTCTAAATGTCTTCTCAGGTTCTAGAACATACCAGTAACCTGAATTAGGTAAAATAACGTTCCAGTCTTGATCCATCAAATAATTTCAGTAATCTTACACTCAACTCTTTTTTAGACATTAATCCTTTCATCTTCATTTTCTCCCAGTGACATAGGGGTACAGCCTTAAATGGCAGGTCAAAAGGGTTAAGTTGGTCAAAACTTTTAAGTGACAGTAAATATTCCTTGCTCGAGTAATTGAATATCTTGAGTCAAAAAGGAGGGGAAGGATGATAAACTGGTAAATAAAATTGATGTGGTTTTATCATATCCATGTATGTTTTACTAGAAATAAGTAAATGTATCATCAGAAAAAAACAGCATGAAATCAATGTTTCATATGTTATGACATCTCAACATTTCATACATCATGACATCTCAACATTTCATACATCACAAATTCAAAATACACTCTCAGAACCTCAAAAGTGGTAGATACGATGTAATTCTATACATCAGTAAAATGAAGCCACTTCTGGATTGGAATACAGCAGCCATTCAGCAGCACACATCAGTTTTTATGACAGGACATTAAAAATTACTGTTATTCATTTCAAATTGCTGTAGATAATTACAGAACTTAATTGCAGAGCTGGAAATACTCCAGATATGAAAGGTGCTAATACCTTTCATCTTACGAAAAATGACGTGCTCTCTAATGATTCTAAGTATTATCCACAAGGCTTTTCATACAGTACCTTCTAGCACTATGATAAGGCACAAATTTATGGCCAATTTCAAGGAAAGAGCAAGGCGCCTTATGACAATATCATTACCAACTGTGAGGAGAATTTACTTTAAGGTATTCCACCTAAGTAGATGGAACATCCAGATGCTTGTGTGGATAACAGTATTACAGCCCAGAGTATGTGGCTGGGTTACAATGTCCTTCTGTTGAGGATACATAAGTAAATACAGCCTTAAATTGAGCAAGCAAAAAGCCATGAACATCATGGAATTACATGCAGCTTTTCTTGTTTGTTTCTGTTTTGTTATGTCTTGTATGGATTTTTTAAAATTAATTAATCCCACAAATTTCCAAATCACTCAGGTTATTCAGAAGACATCACTAAAATACAGTACCAAACAAACAATGTCAAAAGTATAGATTACTGTAAATACTGTAAAATAATAAGTCCAAGAATAAGATTATACATCAGTTTTGCTCTTGCAGTCCTAGCTGTATGATCCCAGCAAAGCTACTCAGCCTATGCTGGAAATATGCAACTTAAAATAGTCTTTTCACCCTGTATTATGAAGGAAAACTGTTTATGTCTATTCATTCTTTTGAAAAAAATAAAGATTCTAAGTACCAAAAGTCATGATTCTCCCATGCTTCCTTCAAACTTGCATCGTAACTCTGAACAATGTCATCCAAATAGTAACATGCTGGTGCGTTACACTAATAAAGCCTTTCTTCGGTCATGTTCTTATGATCTGCAATAGCAGTAAAACACCACAGAAATATTCTGATGGTAAAAAAACCACACAGAAAACCCAAAAAGAAACAACGCACTGAAACCAAACAATGACAGAAAAATACTTTTGGATTTCATGAGGTTTTGGAATTTAAACCGGTTGTTCCATGAATCAGAAAAATTAAGCTTTATACTTATGGATGGTTAGTCTCCCACTGAGTTTTTCCAAGCAGCTATCAGATATCAAATTCCATCTTGCTTTCAAACCAAACAGAAGTCTGAGGCAGAACATTCTAACATTTAGAATAGCTGAAATGTAGATAATACACACAAAAATGCAAGAAGTGATAGGTTGCAAATGCAAGCTTTTAAATTAGGAAATAACTGAGTTACTGAACATCCTGCCTCATTCGGCGCTGAGGATGGCAGTTTGCTTAATGAGCAGCTCTTCAGTATGTTGGTTCAATGTCAATGAACCAAAATGACTCCTACTTTATTTATTGCACACTATTTAAAATAGTATTCTGGCAGTCGTTAATTTTTCCATTTGATTTTTCTTTTGCATTCATCACTATTCTGTCCTACAATTTCACAAGCATGGATTAGTATTGAATTCTCATAATTTTCCCATGAGGTGAGGGTTTGGTATTTAACATGAGACTATTCTTTGACTTCTCATCCGATTCATTGTAACTTTTCAGGTAAGACTTCAAAGACAAAAGCCTTTCTAACTACCCAGCTCTGATTCATCACCAAAACAGATGTACCCTGAATGAGGCACAAGTCTCAAAGAAAGAAGTATGGGATTGTGTAATTAAAGTAGCCCATGCTGCAAAGTCACACCAACACTCACCAGGGGTGTCAGCAAGGTTGGAATTCTGACTGGAGCCTGATAGAGAAACTGAAGAACAGCAGTGACAAACCATCACAGAACACCCTGCAGAGGATTTAACAGATTTTTTTTAATTTCATCATTTTTCTACTACCAACCATCTGAAAATTTATTTATCTCCCCATTCCGGTATGATCTCCATCTCATCCAATCCTTACTGGTTCCCATTCTATTGCTTATCCGTACCTACATCCCAATTCTGAACACCACTGGATTTGTCATACAAATCAGTTTTCTTCCTAAGCCTGTTTTCAGTTCCCCTTCGCATGGTTTTCTCCCCCTTCCTTTCTTCCCCAAGGCTCATTACTTCCACCATTCTTGTACTATGGCTTTTCCCTTGTGGTTCTAATTACAGGTTTCTCTCTTTAGCCTTGTTTAATCTCAGTATCTAGTCTTAACAGGCAGGACTGATGGCACCAGCTATAACTTCTTTATTATGTAGTAGGTTATGGTGGCTCTAGCTTCCATAGTCTCTCCCTCCCCTCCAGAGACTGAAAACTTTGTATTTATTAAGATGGAATTATGTTCTCATATACTAGTGAATTCATTTTGGAAATCACTGTGGAAACAACAAGATTGCTACAGCATTACAGTGTGTTTTAACAGTTCCACATTCCTTCTTAAGAGATAAGGAGCCATCCTAACAGAGTGCCTCAAACTACTCCCTCTTACTGGAGTTCTGCAAATAACTGAAGTACAGAGGCAGGGCCAAGCATTAAGCAGCACTAGTTGTGGACTAAAATAAAAAAAAAGTACAGTTAAAGAGTTTAAAGAGTTAAGTAAAACAGTTAAAGGAAAAATAAGAGAGAAAAAGAGTAAATAGGAGTTTCCCCTTTCAGATACCAACTGAAATTTAATTATACTCCAGTGATGTCCAAGTTATCTCAGCAACTTCTAAGGAAACCAAACATGTTACTAAAAGTTTACACTTCGATACATGTAATTCTTCTATTGAAATCGATGAAAGTTACATATGTGGATATAAGGGCAGATCTAAGCTCTTTAGTTCAAAAAGTTGGTGCTAATAAAAGAGCATGCAAGTAGATGCCAGAATTCATGTCGTGGTTTAGCCCCAGCCAGCAGCCAAGCACCACGCAGCCGCTCGCTCACTGCCCCCCCCCCGTGGGATGGGGGAGAGAACTGGGAGAGCAAAAGCAAGAAAACTCGTGGGTTGAGACAGGAGCAGTTTACTAATTAAAACGAAATAGTAATAGTAATAATGATAATAGTAATAAATAGTAATAGTAATAATAGTAATAAAGATAATAACAATTATTATGATAACAATAATAGTAATGATAATATAATAAAAAGGAAAACAACAAGGGAGAGAAACGAAACCCGAAAGGAAAGGAAAAAAAAACCAAACCCAAAACCCCACAAGTGATACAACCGCTCACCACCCGCTAACCAACGCTGCCAGTTCCCGAGCCGCTATTGCCCCGTCCCGGCCCAGCCAACTCCCCCCAGTTAATATACTGGGCAGGACGTCATATGATATGGAATATCCCTTTGGCCAGTTTGGATCAGCTCTCTTGGCTCTGCCTCCTCCCTTCCCGGCTTCTTGTGCACCCAGCAGAGCATGAGAGGCTGGAGTAGTCCTTGACTAGTTCAGCACTACCCAGCAATAACCAAACATCAGTGTGTTATCAGTATTATTCTCATACTAAGTCCAAAACACAGCACTGCACCAGCTACAGTGAAGAAATTTATCTCTATCCCAGCTAAAACCATGACAATTCGGTACAACATAGGCACTCTTTGCAAGAGAGGCATATTTTAACAATATTAACTAACAATAGTTAGATTATACCCTACTAAATTAGTGTTGCAACAGATTATTTAACACTTCTCTGACCAGTGACTCAGCTAATTCTGCTATATTTCTTACACAGATGGTAAATCCATGATACCGGGACATATCTTTATTAACTTTATAGTTTTTCAGTAGAAAGTGACTGGAACAAATCATGGTTTTTCCCCGCCCCCCCTCAATCACCACACCGTTGAAAAACAGACTTATGCAAGACATCAGGTAGACGTGGAAGACTGATGTGAGGATCCTGTTTTCATTTGCAGTTCTAAAACATGGAAACTCATGGAAACCTCTGACAGAGCAGGAAACAGTCTAGCCAGCAGAGTAACTTTTCAAACATCTAGCTATAAAAATAGAAATGATCAACTATATTTCCAATCTAATTATTAATAACACTGTTAAAACAATTTTGTTCCAAAAAAGCCTATTTTCACACTGCGAAATCTCAAATAGGGGTCTCATAACATATTCTCTGTCAAATGACACAATATTTTACCCCACGTACTATGCGTGCCTCTGCTTGATATGCAACTCATTTCGCATTGCATACAGATTTCTACCAAGTAGCTGAAATAACTGCTATATCCATGGTCACCACACAATGACTGTTGTCCCTTAGTAAATAAATATGTAGACAGAGGTAGGTTTATGGAAACTTCCTAGTAAATATGGAGCAAGTAATTTTTTTGTGATTATTTACATAATAGTGAAAAGGATTGTTCATAAAACAGTTCTTTGTGAAGCTAACAGTATGAAATAGTCCAGCGTAAGAAAACATCATGTATTCCATATATCTGCAAAATCTGCATGTAAAGACATTTACAATAAGGGGGTGGTGGATTAACAAAAGACTAAAGTTGGAGAGTAGTCTCTGATCAATGAGCCATCCAAACTGCTATAAACTGGGTTTAGAATAGCAATTACCATTTTATCACTTAAGCATCCTGCTTTGGTCACGTGCTATACTGCCATTTTCTGGCCAAGCGAAAAAGTGTATTTTTTAGATTCATATTGCTATTAGGTGACTATGCCCAAGGGGGAGAAACTCTGCAGCGGGCTTTACTGTCACCACTGAATTAACATGTTTTGCTGTGGTGTGAAAGATCATGAGCTTGAAGTAAGCTTCTTCCAGGAGCTGTGTACTTAAAGTCCTGTGGCCCATACAAGATAAAGAAAGACAAAGTACGTTTCACATGCATATTATTGATACCGATTTGTCTGACCAGATCACCTTGAGACTGGATGCAGATGGAAAAACAAAACAAGAATCATGAGGTGCAACTGCAATTTCTCTATGCTGCTTAGACAAGTCCCCCCAGGATGACTCAAGCCCATCTATTGGATCATGCATGTCGTTCATATTTGTACATCCAGTCACATCCTCCCTGTAAAGTTTCAGAAGGGACTCTTCTGAAAAAAAGCTCTGTCCTGTCTGGCCAATAGAAATGGAATCATGTTGAACAGGTAGAATCATAATTTAAAAAAAATACAAGAAATAATATATACAATGAAGTCTCACGTGCATTTCTATCTAACAGTTAAAACTCATTGAATAGTAATGGTGATCTCGAAAAGGCCAAAGTAGGGAAAAACAGCTCTGGGATTGAATCTGCTACTCCTTTATGTTGAAATAAATGGTCAATATCTCAGCTTCACTGACATGAGTAGAAAAGCTCCTATTGATCCATGCAGAGCATGGATTTTACCCAATGAGTCCAACAGTGCATTAGCTCCCATTTGTCTTTAAGAACTTCACTGAAAGGATTATCAAAAACAATTAAAAGTAACCTCATTACAGGCACGTTAAAGATGAAGTGTAGATGCATCCAACGTGTCTGCAAAGCTAGATAAAGCCTAGTATTGTAGGAACCAAAACCAGCAGAATTCAGCAATAATATCACAGAGATAAGAGCATAATCTAAGTTATCAACACTTTCAGAGAAGGAGCAATTAAAATATACTGGAATGCCTAAGAAACAGCTTTGTGAATCTTTACATCAGTCCTAAAAAAGAGGAAAAAGTGGCTTTAAGTCCACACAGACAAGGTCAGTTTAGGTAGGAAACCACCTATTGAAAAAAAAAAGTACTGATATCATCTTAGACACCTGAATACTGCTCTGGATAATGTCAGCGAACTAACAGTGCTGTTTAGCATAGAAAACATTGAGTTCTCAGAAACTGAAATATATCCCACTCCTTTTAACTGTCATTATTATTTGTTTGAATGACAACGTGTCAGTTATTTATATCAAAGTACATACACTCTTCTCATAGTGTTTCTTGATAAGGTATGCCTAGCTGAGTGTTGGCACAAAAAGGGGCTAAGAATTAAATCAACCAAATTAAAGTTTGCAATTCATTCAAAGCAGTGTACGGTATAGCTTTTTCAGACTTGTCCCATGCAAAAAAAAAAATAAATAATTAAAAGTTTCTTTCATATTCTGATAACTTAGTTGTTTTGTTTTGGCTGGTTTGTTTTGGTGGAAGTTTTGGGAGTTTTATTTGGTTGGTTTTTTTTGTAAATAATAAGTCACCTTTATCATGCTGAAAACAGTATCATGATCCCTTCACTATTTCAAAAGATAACTTTTGTGTGTAATGCATTATTGTGGGGTTTTGTGTAAGAACCAAAAGATTATTAATTGCCTCAATGGATTGTGCAGTTATTTGTGTGACCTCAGTGGAAACAGGGTGACCGTTTAACAACTAAGGACAAAATTAAATTCTAACTTTTAACTGGGCTCACAAGCTTACCTTAACACATCATAACAGTAAGTAACATCTTAGACAATCCACCACAAATGTACTATCAGGTTCAGTACACTGCAGTTAAGGTAATTTCTATTGATTTATGCATGCATTCACCAAGAAAAAGAAATGCAGTGCAAGGTTACTGAATGCTGGCAACAATTTTGTAGAAAAATATTTATGACTTATGTGTTATAAAAGGCAAAAGGATTTCATTATGCCATATTACCAAACTTTTATAAATATTTCTATCGCTTCAATGAGGACTATTTCTTTTGAGGAGAGATTATGCTCCAAGTTAGTGTTGCTACAGTACCTAAATTTACCATAGAAAAGATTTCTACCTTGGTACCCCAAAGTGCTTTTATACATTCAGAGTGCTAACTGGTTAAGAACATAAGAACATTCTTACAAATTGTAGTTGCTTACTTAAGTACCCCTGTTTCTACTTGTTGTCTATGAGTGTGCTCAAATGAAGATATGATACTGTAGTTGGATAACTAAAGGCTGCAACTGTATCATTTACCTACAGCAATTTATTCAAGGTTTCATCATCATGCTGCTTTGAAGCTGAAAATGAAAGAGTTTACATTTAATGAAGACCATCTGAAGTGTCCCTATTGCAGCTGCAGGCTCTGTACAAACTGTCATGCAGGAGGCAATATGCTGTATTGTAATGCAGATTTGCTTAAGAGTGCATCTGCAGCAACAAGATCATTTCCCATGGTCTTCACTGTATTTCTTCTATTATTCATAGAACACAATGTAAATGAAGCTATAAATTTTACCACATACTAAATGTAGAAAGAAGATAATGGAAACTGTGAATTATGAATGAATCACTGTTATTGTGATTCTTCAAGGATTCTGATGTAGATGATTACATGCAAAGACTTCTTTATATTGATCTTGAAAAATGATTCTAAGAATATTATAATTAATATTCAGAATTCATAGATTTGTTTTTCATGACAATGCCAAATACAACTAACCGACAAAGGCAATTACATATCAATGCTACCTAGGGGCAAGCAAGCATACTTGTATTTGGAATTACTGAATTGGGGAGAGAAAGATAATAGCTTGCAAAAATGTGTTTCCCAGCTACCCACATGTGTTCTTTCACATTTAAATAAGCCACAGGCAAACTTTGTTAAGTATTCTGTAGTGCACACATTCAAACGCCAAGTAATAAGCAGTAAGATAGGGGCTTTTGTTTTTTTTGTAGGGTGGCTGAAACGAAATAGTATCTTTAAATGAAAGAAGTATTCTTTGACAAACTGCACAACCAAAAAACCCCACAAGTATGAACCTGTCTTTGCCAGTTTCATCATGATAGCAAAAGACATTAATATTACTCTCGCCCATTAAGAATAATTCTTTTAGTGATATGATCAAAGTCCGGAACTGTTCTGGTTTGATAATGTTTAGAAATCAGTAAAATAATTCACTAATTGCTCTAGCTATAACCAACATCAGCAAAACACTTGTGGCAAGTCTACTAAACCTTGGGGCAAGTCTAAATTCCACAAGATATAAAGAGTAGCAAAAGTACACTAAAATTAATTGGATCCTGCAGTTCTCACCCACTGTGAAACTTCTGGAACTTCGTTCATTTCTCATAACCACCTTTGGTCTGTTTGCAGCTACAGAGTAAGTGACTGGCTCTGTCACTCCTTTAAGTAGACTTGTTGACTTAAATACTCCTACAGGAAAAGGATGAACAAGACATTTCTTCATTTATTACTGCATCTGCCTATGTTCCAGACCAATCACATCTGCACCTTTTCGTGCATTTTTGGGTNNGTGCATTTTTGGGTCACAGATTTTAGTTACCAGGCGATATAGGCATCTCACATATTCCTGAGCTCATTAGTTGGCCATCACGGGCAGGGCCCCCAGGTCCTTGCCCATTTTTTCCACATTATAATCCGCATCAAGATAAGTCAGCTCTGAAGTGGTGAAAGTGAGGGATTAATAATGAAATTT
>VZTV01004711.1:334-17677 GCA_013400875.1 Anhinga rufa | reverse complement strand
GATACCTTACTTTCAGAAGGCTAAGATTTAGTAAGATGAATGTCACACCAAGCCCCCAGTGCAGATGCAAACAAGAGGTGAGACCTGAGGCAGTATCACGACATTGCGCTTTGTCTTTTCATCCAGGGAATGATAAAGAAGACCTTAAATACCTAAAGGAAAAATTTCCTTTTCCTCACATCCCTTCCCTGGAGTATTAGTTTTATCCAATGACTAGATGTCACAGACAGCCTATCTCATTTATCTTCATACAGCCTCTCCTTTCCTTCCTATAAGTTATTTGTTTAGGAAAGCCTTAGAGCCACAGAGCATAATTAGTTGTTGGATCAGGCCCATAGGAAAGCTGCAACCCACAAACAAACCACATCAAGAAACATTTTAAATTTCTCCAAGTCTCCGAGGAGGCAGAGATTTTATTTTTCATATACTCTACTGTGACATGTTTGTTGATCCCTAAAAGGACAGTGCTTTTTGATTTTATACCATGAGAATAGATAACCAAGAACTCAGAGGTGACTAGAGCTTCAGGCTAACAAGAATTTACTCCAGCATAAACACTGGTCTGCTAGCTGCTAGTGCTTATTGCCCTTAGTAAGGGTCACTGAGCTTCGGGGTAAAGGAAAACACAAAGGTCAGATTCATCCCATTTAATCATAATTATACAGAAATTAACATTCAGCCAATTGTCTGGATGAGGTCTTAGTCAATTGAGAGATAGAAGCACCTCCAGAGATCACTCACTCCATCTTAGGACAAAGTCTATCACCCTTTGGACAGCCTTATCCCATCCCAATTTCTACCCAGAGAGCCTACAGCAGTTATATAGGCTAGATGGCATATTTATATAGGTTAATCTCAAGCAAAACTTGCCCCAGCCTTTATCTCGGTGGCCCAAAGCAGTCCAGCTTACTATTGAACCATTTAAGAATATGGTGGTGTCCCTAAGACAGGACACACTGGCCCAAATGGATGTGGGTGGGAGTACCCAAGACACGTGTACACTGGCAGGGCCATATGGGTGCTCTCCTCTATCCCAGGCTGCGGATAACACATGCCCGACTTGTGCTACAACAGCTAGTGCCTTATTTTCTTGTATGGTAAATTCACTTCTTTTTAAATGCAGACACTCAGATTTAAAGAGCTTGCTATGATTAATATTTTAATTCATGGTAGAGAGGGAAGCAAGGGTTGAGATATTGAAAAAGCATCTATTAAGCATGTCTTCTCCTAGCCATTTCAAACTTTTTGTCCTTTCAGCAGTTGAAATGTGTGACATGAGTACATTTATGTACAAAGAGGGTGAGGTAGGGGAAGGATGTAATCAGTCGTACAACATGTAGTGTACTCTCTATATTAAAAGTGTGTTTTCCTCTTTGCACAAAAAAAGAACAAATCATTCACATGGAAATGGAATAGATCCCTGTGGTGATTAAAAACTCCACTAGAAAGATACATATTTAATGAATAGATAACACAGATAAAGAAGAAGAATGCATTTACAGCAGAAAGCAGCTAGAACATATAGCCTTTATTGCAGTGCAAAATCAACGGAAAACAGGGGATTATTAAGTTGTTTAAGTACAAGGGCAAGGCATTTAGGAAGGATAACAGAAAAGCTGGGGGGATGTGAGTATAAGAAGCATGCGTAGGTGTAACTGCAGTTCGGCTGGAAAATGACACTGGGTGAATTCACATTCAGCTATTGCTCTAGGAGAGAAACTCACGATATGAAAGAAGGTGGATTATGCTTGAAATATAGTTTGTCTGTGTTATATTATCAAATAATTGGATCGTCTGTTCTACACTAACCAAAATAAAAGTAAGAAGTGCATTCTTTCCTGGTTCATTTTGAATAAATTACCTGTAACCCAGGGGTCAGGTATGGATACATGTATAAATACAGTAGTATAGTATTAGATTTGTTATGAAGGGTATATGATCATTTCTATAGCATGTCTGAACTAATGTTGAGTACAAATTACAAAGCCCGCTGGCCCAAAAGATAACTCCTCAAAAAGTTAGTAAGAAAATTTACCTCTGGAAAGGTTATTCTGTAATTTGTGCTCTGGAACAGCATGGTACAGGCTTCTGGATGACTCAGTCCTCCAGCAGTATGTGATGCAGCAGTTCTGGCAGATCAGAAAGCATACTGTACCAGCCTGCCCACCTCAAAGGCAAGAATGTTTTGTCTCCACCATGAAACAGTATGTCTCATGGATGACCATGACAGATGCTGCACTGGTGATGTGCAACCTCCATTTCCAGTTGCCCAATATTCTAGAAGGAGCAGGTGAATATGAGGTCCTACACCCTCTCATGTCATCTTTTAGCATAGAGGGAAGTTAGGAACAAGCCAGCACCTATGTTTAGCCATCTAAATGGACCTATAGATGTGAGTTAGCTACTCTCACCTCTCTTCATCACCAGTTGAGAAGCCAAATTTAATTGCACAATACATCTGATCTCATTTAGACTTTAGGACTGATAAACTACTCTTTGGAAATGCTTACTTCTCTCTGTTATCTCCAAAGGGATAGCAGGCACCGGATGACTTCTGGTGAAATGAGTCCCACCCCATGTCTCTCACCAGCCTAGATCCTGTTGGATGCCTTCAGTGTCAGGCAGATAGCAACACACCCTGGGAGGTATGGCTGAGAAATAGAAACTGGTAGAGAGCCAGGAAATGTAGAGTGGAAAATTAGTTGATTAGGAAAGGAGAAGCACAAGGTAGCACAAGGGTAGATGGGTCTTTTTCCGGTTTTCTACAGGAAAAAAAAATATGTTTTTCCATAACAAACAGCTCCCTTTTTCTCCTAAACCACTGCTCTGAAAAAAACTCAAACTTAACATGCTGAATTAATGAATTCAGGAATTTAGGAAGTTTTATTAAAAAAAAAATAAATCCATGAAACCAAGAGAAATAAGAAACAGTTCTGTCCAAAAATTTTAAAATAAACACTAGTAGGTTTTTTTTCAGTCTGCCCTAGAGCCAGTGGGACTTTTCTTTTGGGATGTTTCTCCCATCTTCTCACCCCGCTCCCCCCCGCCTTTTACTTTTGCAGACATTCCTACAGTGAGTAGGAGAACTAAAATTATAATCTGAGGGAGAGTTCCTAAATAATAAATGTGCTCACATTTGGGGATTGTTTCAGGTGTGCTATAAAACTTTGTGAAACAGTGTGGGTAAATAAAAAGTTGGTATTAGTAGGTTATAATTAATCCCAGTAGCTTTAAGGCAGAATCCTCCTGCTCCAGGGGTTCAGAGAAGGAGATAGTTAGAAAAGCAGGGAGGGATTCTTTGAGTAGGAAAGTGAACGGATGGAACAAATAAGTTTATTCAAACCTTAGCAACAACTGATCATTTGCAGAGCTCTTGCTTCTTTCTGACTGAGACCTATGAGCTGCACTCTGCTGAGGATATTAGCATTTGTCAGGCTTTGCTTTCACTGTGGAAATGCACAAAATACAAATCCTAACCACCTTAAAGGAAAGACTGCTCAATAACAATAGAATTAAAAAAAATACTTTCTTTTCTATTAGTTTTCCTGCATTTATTGAAATTATTTGTCAAAGTAGAATAGTCAGAACCCATGCTTCCTAGACCAAAAGAGACTACTGAAGTCCTCTAATCTAATCTAGTTTTTGCAGGCCATGGAAGTGAAGCAGCTGATTCTTGCCTAAAGTCCTATAATGTACTGTTTAGAAACCTTAGAGGTGATCTGAGAACCTGGTCAGTCAGTCTGTCCATTTATCTGTCCATTGGTCTATCTATCTAGCTTCCAGTGAGACACAAGTGGCAATTAAAGGAATGTTTGAAGGACAAATTTAAAAGACGCACTGTGTTATCCAAGTTAACTCAAGCTAACTCAAATTTACAAGCACATTTTCAAAACCTTATTAGTGGTTTGCTGCAGATAGGCATTCTGGACTTTCTGAAAAGTGGCTTTTGTTGTGTTTTGCAAGGAGCATGTTTACTACTCCCCTTGTCTGATACTGACATGGCTGCCAAGAACAGTCATGATGCAGTGGAGGATTAGCCTGGTCTGAAGTAATTCAGAGTAATACTTTTTAAAAATTCTAATCAGTAAACAAATGCTCCTTTGCATCAGACAGGTGAAAGGACCCATCTAATTGAGAATAAATAGTAAGTGACACATAAAACAAAGTCAATAGATGACAAGAAAGCCAAAGACTCTTGTATTTCAAGTCCATTGCTGAAACGCTCCAAAGCTGCAGTTCCCAAGAACACCCATGCCTTTATTTTACAGCCATTTTTACAACCCATTGCCTGCAGAGCAGACAAGATAAAAGAAGTAAATGCAGATGAGATTCACCTCACCTAAACCAGCTAAATCTTAGAGGTGTAAGAGAATTCTCTAGGTCCCATCTACAGTCCATGGAACAAGAAACATCCAGAGGTAATTCATCATACCTTAAAGTAGATGTGTAAGGTGGTATTTTGCTCTGGAGCTGCCTCTGTAAAGGGTTAGCTTTCCTCGCAGATGAGATGGAAGTTAGGTGGATTCATGGTTGGTTTANCTGGAGCGTGTCCAGAGAAGGACAGCAAAGCTGGGGAAGGGTCTGGAGCACAAGTGTGCTGGGGGGCGGCTGAGGGAGCTGGGGGGGCTCAGCCTGGAGAAGAGGAGGCTGAGGGGAGCCCTCATCGCTCTCTGCAGCTGCCTGAGAGGAGGCTGTGGGGAGGTGGGGGTTGGTCTCTTCTCCCAAGTCACTAGTGAGAGGACGGGAGGAAATGGCCCCAAGGTGCATCAGGGGAGGTTCTGATTGTATATCAGGAAAAATATCTTTACTGAAAGAGTGGTCAGGCACTGGAACGGGCTGCCCAGAGAGGTGGTGGAGTCACCATCCCTGGAAGTATTTAAAAGATGTGTAGACGTGGCAGTTCAGGACATGGTTTAGGAGACATGGTAGAGTTGGGTTGGTGGTTGGACTTGATGATCCTAGAGGTCTTTTCCAACCTAAATGATTCTATGATTCTATGGTTCTATAAGAAAGGGGAAAAAAAAATCTTATAATGGCATAATCTTCAGCATAATTGGATTTTCCCAAAAGAATTCCAACAGCCCACAGAAAAATAAAAAACAACCTAGAGAAAATTAATTTTGGATGTGATGTAGTCTAAGAACTGGTCTTTGAGAAGGAGGAGGGAGATGGAGGCATTCAGAATAATATAAATAATGAACGAACAACTGGATGAATTTGAAATGTAACAGTAAATATTTAGTAAGATAACAGGTCAATGAAAAAAAATAAGAGAGGGGTAGGGAGAATGTTGCAGAATCATAATCAGCTGCAGTCATAAATCTGTGAAAAATGGATTTTTTTTGCTATGAACAGGAGGGAGAAAGACTAGGTCAAAATAATATAAACAAGTTTATATAATGAAAAGAATTAAACTGTTGAAGTTTTGAAAAAGCAGAGTCATATTAACCTATTTCTTAAAAAAAACCCAAACAAACCAAAATAATTGGAAAACAATAAAAAGACCATGGGAAAAAAACAGATAGGTATAAAATGGCATTCTAAAATAATTATTATTTCTTCTGGATCTCTCTTATATATATGAAGGACCTTTATAGGATATGTTGTGTCACGTTCTAAAAATATGTGACTTCTCTCTTTGACTATGGAGGTAACCTTAATGATGAACTTGGAATGGATGTTGACATTTCAATACGTTAAAGTTAAAATAGCAGATTCATACTCCCATGATGTGTCTCCACTGTAGTTCAGAGGACTGAGTAGAGAGATGTTCATGAATGATGTTTAAAGCACCAGGTGTGAGTACCAGCACAGGTCTGGACACGCTGGCACAGACCTGTCCTGTAAGCTGTAGCTGGTGCCTACTTGTACTTCATCTACAGAGTTACAGTGAGAAGTGGTTTTACTTCTCTCCCCATAAATTCCCATTCAGATTCCAGTGGAAGCATGTTCTTGATCTTCCCATGCCTTGTCTCACCATCTGAGAATTGGCTATTTAGGTGGAAAATCCTACAAGAAAGCAAGCAACACATTTCCAATCCAACACATTTCCTCAAGGCACCACCACAATAGACTGTACCACAGGACAGATGAAGGAAGGCATTTTTAACTAGGTCATGATGAAAGCTTTAATATTTTTTTAAGAATATGGGTCATTTAACAGCAACTTGTCTGTGTAGCTTGTATGTTAAAGCGTGAGATAGAAAGCTGGGAAATATTTAGGACAATTTAAAAGTTGGTCCTTCCAATACAACTACAAGCTAAATGAGATATGTCAGCTCCGGATACACACAGGTCTACATGTGTCAATGCCCATCTGTCGTACGTGAAAAAACTGCTACACTACACACCAAGTCTTGTTAAACATGAGACTTGTTCAGAAGAACTATGGCATTAAAGCAAGAATATCATGAAACCTACTGTCAAATAAGTCTGTCTTCCTTTCCTAGGTCATTTTGCCAGCGGCTTATTGGTAGCTCTCAACCTAGGACCTATCTTTCCAATTTATTAGAGAAGATATTGAATCTGTCAGTGCATATGCAGTTATTTTAGGTTAACTAATTGCAGACAGTTCATCCAGCTGGACAGCCAAAGCAATAATATTAAAGATTAATGCCCCAGTTCAGCAAATAACCTGGGCATGTGCATAATCCCTGTGGCTTCACTGAGACACACTTATAGTCAGGCTTGTTGAACTAAATATATTGCTGAAACAGGCCCTTAAAAATGATGAATTCACATCAGAGATGCCATGCAAACAATTCTAAGAAATTTGAAAAGATTACTAGCTTTGACAACTCAAACTTTAAAGCTCTAAATATTGTTAGAGAATAATAAAAAGCCAAAATATAAACAGAAGAATCCATAGATCCTATTGCTGGAGCTCTTTTCTCTCTGAGGCAATTGATACTTATGATAAATTGATTTGGCTGATGAAAAACTATGTTAATTTGGACCTGATCAGCATGGGACTCCTTCAGTTTTCCACTGGGATTCTTCTCACATGATTTCAACTCTATGAAAGTGGGGTAACTGATCTCAGCTAGAGATCAAAGATCTCTCCATAGCCAAAGGACATCAGTAGACACCTCAAGGGGGCAACCCATTCCATTTACTTTAGAATGTATTGAATTGCCCTCTGGAAGTACCTGGTTCTTTACATCATCTGCAAGGGGCAAGACTAATTGCCCACTTTTGGACTTCAAATGTTAGGTGCACTGAATGCTATCTTACATGTTCACTCCCTTCTACTGGAAATTTTTTCTAGCACTTAAAAAATTCTGATATATATGTGCAGCAGAAAAACATAGAAATAGAAATAAGTATGCTAAATAAGTCTCTCCATCAACACGATTCAACTCCACTCATGCCAAGATGGGTGGCAATATAAATGACAGCAATGTTTGGCCTGCCACTGACACCTATCCACACATAAACAGTCGCAGTTAGATGAGAAGCTTCACAGTTTCTCTGAATCTTTAATTAGTGCAAACTTGGTTTCTTTGAACTCCATCAAAAATAAAATTAAAAAGCCCAGCTTCATTTACCTCGTGTTGACTATAATGAACATTAGAACTTCCCCTATCACCGCAGGTTTAGCTCTGTGGCTAACGCTGAGATGTTGGCAATCAGAAAAGACCTGGGGCAAATCACACTTCTTTATCACCACAGGGATAAACTTAAGTGACAGACATGCATGGGCTAATTACTTTTAATAGTTTCCCATTGCTCTGGCTGATGACACAGTGCTAAAAAACCATGCCCCCCCAATAAATCAGAATTTCACTTACATGGCACTACGTCTTTATTACTGCTTCGTTACTTCAGGGAAGCCGTGTTCTCTAAAATGCCTTTCCCTGTGGCTTAAAGTAAAGATTTTTTAAATAAATAAATACAGTTTATGTTGGGCATCTACCACTTGAAGGGCTAATGATTATTGACTACCCTCCAGCAGACATCAGGGAGTCTAGCCTCAGGCCCTTCCTGCTCTCCCCCAAACATGCCGAATGTTAACACGTTTCTAGATCCTGGCTGGGATTGGACACAAACAAGGCAGTCAGAATGGACCATTTAGTGTACAAGTCAAGATGACAGATCTCTGCTTAATACAAGGAAGACAAAAATTCGTATCTTATTGAAAAAGGCAGAAGAGCCCCGGGTGCTTTCGCTTTGTGATTCTGCAGCAAAAAGTGGGTTGTGTCAATATAAGTCTATGTCACCCGCTCGCAGCTGCCACACTGAATTGACCCTGCTAGCTGCAGACAGAAAGGCCTTCCATTTCCAAATTCTCTCTAATGCTCATCTGTGAGAGCAAGCACGAGGTGGAAAAAAGCCAACAAGTTACTCCTAAGTATGGGAGCGAAAAACAAAACAAAACAAAACAAAAATGCTTTAATGCCGTGAGACTCTCTCCACTGCCTGTTTCTAATGAAAGACTAGAAAAACTTTCTCGTCTGAAAGCATTTCAGAGGATGCTTTGACAATGTGAGCTTTATGTTTTGTAAATCATGTTCTTGTAATTCTTTGTAAGTCTCCAGATTCTCCTCAGATAGAGAAGCAGAGCATTAAATATTCTTGCAATGCTCACCAGAGCTTAATTACTAAAAGTTGAAACATCTTTTAAACTCTGCGATCTTTTTTTCCCTGTGTATTCCCCCCCAAAAGATACAAGACTGAAGAGTGTGCACGATAACTATTAGTTAAGGTCACGTTTCCAAAGAGTGGAAAAGAATATAAACAATTTTGAAACTAAAAATAGAATATTGCTAGATACTATTGTAGTTTAACATGATAGTGTTCACTGATGAGTCTGTTTCTTATGTATATTTTACTAAGCTTAGATGTTCACACTGATGAACAGATTTAACTGAAAACAAAACAAAACATAACCAAAAAAAAAAAAAAGAAAATCTCCCAAGGTCCTTAAAATGGAAAAAATGAAGAGAGAATTAGTTGAAATACAGAAGTCTATTTGATTTCTGGAGAAGCATGATAATTTAGGGAAGCTGAACATATGGCTAAAATTATAGCCTATTTAAAATACATTTTGGAGCATTCTTTTTATGGACCCACTCAAAGTCCAGGAAAATGTACAAAAAACTCATTTTCTTTACCTCAGATCAACCTATATTCAGGCGAGTGGTTAATATAGCTAAAGAGAGTCTGTAAGCAGTGAGAGCATTTTATTAATAGGAGACAGAGATTTTTTCTTTTTTTGTGTTTCATGAGGGGCTAGTGAAGCTTTCATCAACTCTTTATCTAAATTTATTATAAAACACTGGATATTCCAACCCAGTAATCTGACTTGTAAACATTCCTCACCTGACTGAAATCTTCAGAGGTGGCTGAGTCCTGTATGGATATCACAGAGAGGAAAAATTCATCTCACCTAAATGTAACCACCTGAAGGCAGCAGCCTAATCTAACCAGTTGTCTGTGGTTTTGATGTATGCAAGAGAAAGGGAAGAGTCACAAGGAGGCCATTCGTCACACTGGTCTTGCAACGGCTTTCCACAAACCTGTGGAAATACTTATTTCTCTATTGAAAATCAACACGTACATGGTTAGCTCAGACTAAATGCCAGTCTTCTGCACAGCTGATACTGGGTGAGATGAATGCCGGTGTACCAAAAAAGAATCGGTTTTCAATTGCATCTAGCAGCTGGGGGAAATTAAGAATTGTCTCTAAATTAGGATCTAAGAAAAGCATGTTAAAGGGTAGGAAAGACTGAGACATCCTCTTGAATTCCGGGACGTTTCAGGATAGAACAAGTCTCACCTGACTTGAACATTTTGCAATGTGGACGTCTATCTCTGAGCTAGTTACCAAAGGCTTTCTTTAGGAAATGTATAAATAGGAATGTTAAATGCATCTTCAGCTATTCCTTTTTAGCATGTTAGTTTTTCTCCACTGCCTATAAAAGGCAGTGTAGAAGATTAGCTCGCCTAGAGATGTCCGTAATGTAGTTAGCCATATTTGACCACTTCAATCCACCTGTGAATATATTTTTCATCTATACCAGTACCAAGTCCATTCTTTTGCCCTGCAACCTGATGGCAAGGTCAGGTCACATCCATGCTGTGAAACTTAGCTGCACCCCTCTTTACCCCTCCAACATAAATCTGAGTTTCTAAATAAAAACTCTCTTTTAGGATTGTTTCTGCTTTACACTGTTTGCGAATTGTTTGGAACAGTACTAACTGACTGGGTACAAAATCAAAGTTTTCAGTTTTGTGGTAATTTGGACAATATCAGATGAATGAAAGGTGTCATTACTTCTCTTCAGCTCCAAGCAGATCCTTTACGAAAAAAATGTTTTGATTCAATTTCAGTTATACAGCCAAGCCTACTTTCAAAAAAGTGTGTTAATGATAATTAATGTAATTTATTAACAGCAATATAGAAAACATCCAATCTGTTATCATATGATGATTCTCATAAAACATTCACTTTTTGTCTGTTATGCAAGAGTCTGAAGAATTACATGATTGCATGAAAAATGTTTAATAGCTGAAGACTTATAAAAGAGCTTAACTGAGTCAAAAAAAGATAATTATGTTATTTCTGTATGTGGACTGGGACCTCACTCTTACAGTGTCCGCCTACTCCAATGCTGCTGGAAAAGGAAACTGATTTAGAAGAAGATACAGTCTAGGCTGACACAGTTGGGTTTATTTTCCTGTAATACTGAGGCGAGAGGAATGTGGAAAAGATGTGTATTACTTTCTTTTGATTTAATAATGCTGAGATGTTCTTTAAAAGTGGATGATTTAACTGGAAGTTACTAAGAGCTATACTCTGTAACTGTGCATACCACGCGTCATTGCAGTGATTGTCAGAGAGCTACCCCAGACGTCTTCTAATGTCAATGAAATCTGCTGTTTAAAGCTGACTCTTTGTTCATAAATATATATATGAGCCTTAAAAACACTGAAGACAGCATTGTGATATGGTTTATGATGCCTTACCTCATAGCTGCACTCCTTGACGTGCAGAAGAATTGCATAATAAATCAGACTTTGTAAATTGAAAGTCAAAGACATGTTCTGGAGTCACAGACAACACACAGACAAGTGTATTAAGTATTTTCTGAAATCGCTAATAAGCTAAGTATCAGGTTTGTTTCCTACTCACTTTTGCCTTTTTCCAAAGACAGTTATGTTTGACTCTGAATTGCAAGCCTGTGAATTGCTCGAGCACCAGCTGAAGTTGTTTAATGTAGACCATTTTCTTTGAGGAATACTGACAGCAACTCTCCACTGAGATCAGGTCAAGTCAACAATAGGGAAATGACTGTATAAAAGTTAATGTTGCTCAGTTGTGCCTCAATAGAATGGGCTGACAATGCAGAGAATTAACAGCCTGAAGCCAGCAAATGTTGCTTTACAACATTGTAAGTGTGGTCAGCCTAAAGAATATCACTCACAAGATCTTGGCTTTTACCTTACATTTGTTACTAATTTGCCAAGCAATGTAAGGGCAAATGGTTTATTTCTTTGTGCCTTGTCCCCGTCCATCTCTAAAAGTGGGATAATCATCATCCTGGAGTTTGTTATTTAAGATAAATGGATGAAAAGTGGCTAAGCCATGTAGTTAATTTGATCCTATCTACAACTGTTATTCAGTTCTTGGGGATTTTAGCTGTTGCCATTGCTTGAGCTGGTCAAGCTGGAGATCCTCTTCATTTCACTGCTGAAGGTTTTTGCTCCCATAGCAGGCAAGGCAAAATGTGCCCACTCTTCAGGCTCAGCAGGTCACAGACTGGTATTACCTTCAGCCACTCATGAGCAGTAAGGCTATGAGATATCACAGCTGAAAGGCTGTGGTTTTGCTGCTGCAGTTCCTGGGGGCCAGCAGTTTGCTGTACTCACCAGAGGTGATGAATTCGAGCCCTGAAACATGTGACAGTCCACAGCCAGTGACATATGAAGGGATGGGGTGGTTGAGGTTGGAATGTCCCCAAATTACTATACCCTGATTTTAGTATGCCTTAGAAATCTGGAGATAAATTCCCACAGAATATAAATGCTTTATCCAAGCATTTTCCCAGTTGTAGTGTCTCATTAAAGCAATTGAATCTATTGTAACTTATTTAAGAACACAATGAATTAGTTTGGAGATCTTCGGGACACAGGCTTAATCTTTCTAATCTTAATCTAAAAGGAAACAATTTATGCCATATTATGCTTCCTTCTCTCTCTCTCTCTCTCAAGATTTCTGAACTGTACAACAATGAAAAAAAATTGCAGCCAAGCATAGAGGAGCAAGCAGGGCAAATACATATTTTTTTTCAATCTTTCAGCTTCTTGTCAAGTTCACTCTCCCTTTGTGGGCTCACTCAATGTGCTTTGAGAGCACTGTACTTTCTTCCACCAGCTTACTTCAGCCTCAGAACAGACCTTCGAGGCATGTCCACACCATGCAGTGCCAAGAGCTCACTGCACACATGCTGACTACAGAATAAGAAGTCAGGCAACTCTACCGCTAAGCTTCTTCCTTCAGAGCCAGACACTTTTGTGCTAGACTGCAACCTACATACGCAACAGTTCATTTGTAGCTCAGTCAGGTATCCACAGAAAGATGCCAGATTATATGTTTTCAAGTCAGTAAGGAGAATTTAGTTTCCTGAATGCAATGATCTAGTGTCATTGGAGATGCTCTTGGGTATCAAAGGATTTACAGGAGCCCTGAACCCTTATCCTGAGGAGAAGAACTTGGGACCATTTTTTGATGAGAAGCTCAAGATGACCCAGCAATGTGCACTTGCACCCCAGAAAGCCAGCCGTGCCCTGGGCTGCATCCCCAGCAGCGTGGCCAGCAGGGCGAGGGAGGTGATTCACCCCCTCTACTCTGCTCTGGTGAGACCCCACCTGGAGTACTGCATCCAGCTCTGGGGTCCCCAGTACAAGACAGACATGGACCTGTTGGAGCGAGTCCAGAGGAGGGCCACAAAGATGATCAGAGGGCTGGAGCACCTCTCCTATGAAGACAGGCTGAGAAAGTTAAGGTTGTTCAGCCTGGAGGAGAGGTGGCTCCGGAGAGACCTTATAGCAACCTCCCAGTACCCAAAGGGGGCCTACAAGAAAGCCGGAGAGGGACTTTTTACATAGGACAAGGGGTAATGGCTTTAAACTAAAAAAGGGTAGATTTAGATTAGATATAAGGAAGAAATTCTTCGCTATGGGGATGGTGAGACACTGGAACAAATTGCCCAGAGAAGCTGTGGATGGCCCATCCTGGAAGTGTTCATGGCCAGGTTGGATGGGGCTTTGAGCAACCTGGTCTAGTGGAAGGTGTCCCTGCCCATGGCAGAGGGGTTGGAACTAGATGATCTTTAAGGTCCCTTCCAGCTCAAACCATTCTATGGTACTATGATGCTATGGATTGGCAGGATAGCCCATAGTTCCTAAAAAGGCACTAGACATCTGTGTTTGAGGAGCTCAGTGCTGCTCACTGTCCTTCATGAACATTGAAATTTAAGGTGGGATTGAGTTCCCCAAATATAGACATCTAGTGTCATTTTAAACATTGAGTAGGTGCCTTGGATAGCCCGGGGTGTCTCAGGTGACACTATACCATTGTGTTTAGGAACTGAATCCCACTAACAATGCAGAGCCAGCTGATGAAGTAATTATACTCTTACATATTAACTTTCCCCATCTCTCTGGCAACATTATAAGTAAAGTCTGCCTGGTTCAGTTGCAAAGTCATACATGACTTATACTAAGACGCTCTCCTCGGTCTCAGCATGATGCAACATGTACTTACAGGAGAAAGAAAGACTGCAAGTGCTCATAGTGGTTAAATGCCAACAAGACGTGGTCCAATAAAGCTTCACACTGACTCAGCTGCTAAGTATGTGTTAAGCATGTAGCAAACACATTTATATTATAAGACCTGAAAGGATAATCTCTACTCTTAAGTTGGCAAGTGACTCTGAATTAGACAAATATGATACAAGCAGAAGAAAAAAACCTAGATATTTTCCTCCACATTGTGGAATATATTGATAAACGTATGTCAGCATTTAACTATTCATTCTTTTGGAGAAAACTGGTTAACCCCTTAAGTGTTTTGCCCTGAAGGCAGACATTAAAAGTTAATTATAACCACATGGGACAAGCCCCTGGAGGACCGTGACAGCATTAAGCTACTACCAACCAAGCATGCAGGATGCGCAGCACTCTCAGAGAACACCATGTACAAAAATGATGCTGTCTCCTTGAATGAGTTTTCAGAAGTTAAAAACATGCTACTTTTTGCATGCACAGTAAAAAGGCAGATTGCAAATGTTCTACTCAGAGCAAAAAAGCTTCCAAATGAAGAAGAATAATTAGAGCAAATGAAAGCACTGAGTAATGTGATTAAGCAATGTGGCACAGCGAGAGAGAACTACCACAAGTACTGTTTTACTTAGTGCTGCAAGGAGAATATGGTAAAACCTCTTCTAAAGACCTTGGATTGCTACCTCATGATAAACCTTTTCAGCACCATATATGGCCTATGAGGGATTTTGATTTTACCACTATAAAAAGGGAGAGGAGATGACACTTGTCCTTGGAGAGGATCATTTAGACCATACGAAAAAAAAAGAAAAAGCCTAGTTCTAAGGGAGACACTGACAATGTTTGTGCAAGTAAATTAAGTGTGGCTAGAAGGTGTTGAGGTTAAGTTACATGGAATGGCCTACACCTACACAAACTTTCTTCCCCTTAAATTAAAATACCTCTATCTAAGTTATCTATCAGGAATGGTCCCTGTGCTATTTCCCAATGGGAACGGTTTAGGAGAAGCTCTACTGTTGTGGACCAAAAAAGCACGTGGGGGGCTTTTCTAATAATATAGTGGTAGAGAAAGAAGAGTTCCAGCAATGGGGAATATCTCTGCCTGTTGCTTTTTAATACAGAAGTAGTCACCATCTCCTGAAGGTAAGTCAGGACACGTTCAGGAGACCTAATTCTGTTTTCCTCTCACATTGAACAACTGGATTTATATTACAAGCACCAGAATGAGTGTGGCCCAGAATGGGCGTGCCCAGCTCCTGCTAGTATTTAGGAGCAGCATACCTCTCACCTAATTTAGCCTTCAAAAAGCTCGGCTACATCTATATGCCTAATTTGAAAGTTAACCGGCTTTAAGTAGGGCGTTGGACCAGATGATTCCCAACATTTGCTTCCAACCTGAATTACCCTGCGATTCTAATTGCTAAATTAGATTGCTAAATTGCTAAACAGGGATAGAGACTACTCTATGGATTCTAAACCAAGTGTTACACACAGGCTATGTTTGCTTTGCATGGTACCTGGATTTGAATTTCTTCCTGGTGTGCTGTGGTGCCCTGTGGTTGTAAGAGACGTTTAGTAGTGTGTGAGTGTGTGCGTGTTTAACATAAAATGTTCCTAAATTATGAGAGAATTCTGTTGCAGTCCCCCACGGGGTGCATTGACAACATGAAGATGTGTTATGTACTCTGTGTTTTAGCATAAGGGCACGTCAAGACGCATGAATCCGTAAAACCTGTTGGGATAGTGTTGGAGGGTTATGTGAATTGAAAGGAGCCAACCTGATCCATTTTTGCCCATATTGGAAACAGTCCATGCGACTTGCCACCCTCCAAGGGTCTAGAGGATTCCAGTGGGGACAGGCCAAAAACCTATCGGGGAACATGTTAATAACTAAGCAGTAGGTTGAACTAAGACTTGAGCTTGCTTGCTGGCTCTAAGCCAAGTCCTGAAACACCCAGTTTAGCCTAAACTAAGAATCTAAACTCTATTCTAATCCCTAAATAATCTGGTCAACTCCAGAGGATGTTTAATCCCTCTATCCTAGAATGTTGAATGCATCTCTTGCTGTCTGGAGGTATCCCTCCCTCTCTACTTGTTTCCTCCAGAGGAAGTCCAAAGAGTTATATGAAATGTCTAACTCTTACATGGCTACATCTGGGTAAAATGGCATGCACTTCTAAGGATCAGCACTTAGATTATCTGAGAGACCATGTCTGTCCTATAATCCCATCAGTCCTGGCTTAGTTTTCAACTCCAGGTACAACTGTACAAGCAACAACAAAAGAATCAGAATTACTAAAATGAGGTTTAAGTCTCATCCTTGTTCTTTATGCTTTTTTTTTTATAAAGAAGAAAATAATATTTTCTGATTTCCTTCACCCAAAGACTTCCACGCAGGGGATGACATACAGCATAGCACAAGGCAAGGAATTTCAAAGCGGGACAGAACTGGCTGGGGGGGTCTACACTGTGCTGGGCCAAAACAACAGCTTTTAAAAGCTACATACCTGCCTTGGCAAACTATGGCATCTAATTAAAGGGGTTTTGGCTACTATATGCTGCCAGTTTTGTGCTAGCACAAAGATCTCTTCACTGTACCACACTCCACAATGTTGCTTGTGTTTCCATCCATAAGGTTAAAATATAAGATCATACTTTTGGGAAAAAAATATGACAGGAAGGAGGAAAAGGACCTGTGAATGAAATTTATTTACAGGATACCCAGGATCCAGTAACATAATGCAACTGTGAATAAAGGACAGACAGTACCCAGGTACTACAGGAGAAAAGTTTCCAGTAGAGACTGAGAAATATTGGTGATTTTGTAAATGCAGATGAGACCCAACTGTAAGCATATGTAAAATTTGATTGCTCAGCTACCAAAGAAGATTATTTAAAAGGTGATTAATCAAGGGAGGGTAGATCCCAAAGACAGGAGAATGAGGAATCTTTAATGTAAAACAGAGTGAAAAAGACTGATTTAGCCTCCTGGAACAAAGGGCTTCTTTCTGCCAATATTTTGGAAAACCAAGGAAAAACACTACATAGTGGAGGGGCAAAAGCATCCCAGTGTTTTCAAGTTGGACGTCAAAAAGTTTGAGAAAATTGTTGATGAAACTGAACAGTGACAACTGATTGCACACAATGATGTAATGGAATAAAGATGGGATGATGCCTCTGATAAAATAGAGTTGAGTCAATAACCCAGCCCTATATTCCCATGTCCTTGCATGACAAGGAGACATCCCAGAATTTATTACATGGCTGATACTTCATCAGGTCATGCAATTAGAAAAGGAAAGCATTCTACGTGTCTGGTCGCATTGTGGATGGGGTGCAAAGTGCTAGGGCTGAGGATGAGTGTCCATCACAATCATACAATGGAGGATAACCCCCCTCCCAGACCTCACCACTGGATTACATGGTTCAAAGCACAGGTTCCTGTGTCCTATCCGTCACCCAGGGTATTGGAAACAGTAAGTCAGCAGGGCCAGAATTTAAGAAAGTGAAATAAAGGAAGTCCTGTGTCTCAGACCAAAGTCTAAGATAATATAGCTG
>VZTV01004701.1:24231-35370 GCA_013400875.1 Anhinga rufa | reverse complement strand
AAATGATTCTATGATTCTACAATCAATGTTGTTGTTTCTAGCACATAGCTAAAATATTGGGATATTATTCAGAAAAAAATATAATCTTTACAAAGACAACATTGTCCTGTTGTACAAATGGTCTGATTTTCATAACACCTTTTAGGAAGTTTGCACTGCCTTTGGTATATTAATATAAATATATCAGTCAGAACTGGTTAAAAGGATACTTCAGCTGGTCTAAAATGCATAAATTTCAGATAAAATCCTAAAAAATATAATTGGTCCCAGAACTTGATGAAAGCATGGAAACATTGAAAAGAATGTACATTTCTTTCCTCTTTCTCCTTTCCACACTCTCCATCAGTAAAAAGCATTTGTGCTGGGATAAAGTTTACCTTTTAAATAAAATTAAGTAATTAAGATTTGCAAAAAAGGTAAGATATGAGAAACAATGATTTTCAATATTTTACAATATATTTCTGCTAACAATTACCAAACACTTTCAACAAAGACAAAAGGAACAACTTAATCCTAGTATAGCTTTCAGTCTAATCTCATTAAAGTTTATAGCACACCCTACTAGAGTTGCTTCTCAGTGGCATTTTTCTTTTGCTGATGTTCACAGTGATTTCCAATTGCTGCTTGATGGTTCTCTTCAATTGTTAGGGTATTTTAGTGTGTAACTCTGGCTTCATATTCTCTGTATGTAAAGCACAATGTAACAGTGGATACGGAACTCAGTGCCAGACCACCATATATAAAATGCTTCACATATCCCATACTTGTAGAAAGCATGAGGAAACCTTTTAATATAAAAATATGCTTGGTGTCATAAATCTATGCTGCATGTTTCCCATTATTGTTTCAGGTAATGTGGAGTAACCTTAATGCACTCCCTTAGCACCATGATCTCACCAAAACCTAACGTGTATGTAGTAACTGTTATATTTATTGGCCATAAGAGAGAGGAAGTAAGCATGACTGGTAAAAGGAAGCTGTTATGGTTTCAGCTGGGATAGAGTTAATTTTCTTCACTGTAGCTGGTGTAGTGCTGTGTTTTGGACTTAGTATGAGAATAATACTGATAACACACTGATGTTTTGGCTATTGCTGGGCAGTGCTGAACTAGTCAAGGACTTTTCCAGCCTCTCATGCTCTGCCGGGTGCACAAGAAGCCGGGAAGGGAGGAGGCACAGCTAAGAGAGCTGATTCAAACTGGCCAAAGAGATATTCCATATCATATGACATCAGGTCCAGTATATGAACTGGGGGGAGTTGGCAGGGACTGGGGGGAGTGTGTGCAATCGCGGCTCGGGAACTGGCAGCGTCGGTTAGCGGGTGGTGAGCGGTTGTATCACTTGTGGGGTTTTGGGTTTGGTTTTGTTTTCCTTCCTTTCGGGTTTCATTTCTCTCCCTCATTGTTTTCCTTTTTATTATATTATATTATCTTAATCATTGTTATTATCATTACTATTATTGCCTTTTTTTTTATTCTAATCAGTAAACTGTTCTTATCTCAACCCACGAGTTCTCTTGCTTTTGCTCTCCCGATTCTCTCCCCCATCCCACAGGGGTGGGGGGAGTGAGCGAGCGGCTGCGTGGTTGCCAGTTTAGTGCCGGTGCTTGGTTGCTGGCTGGGGCTAAACCACGACAGAAGCCATGAATGTTTTCCTGGAAAATGGCGACCAGAGTGACCAAAACAAGATATAGAAGTAAATAACAGTACTTGGAGATTAGTAACCAAAAGTAAAGATGTGACTCTGTGTGTGTTTGTGTGTGTGTGTGTGTGTGTGTGTGTGATGTTATTATTTGTTGTTGTTGTTTAAGTAGTGACAGTTATTTTTATTTTTTTATAAGTTTCAGTTAATATTATTTTGTTAAATTTAGTTAGTAAAATAAGTATCCTAAGTATTTTAATTAAGCAAGAACTTGTCTGTTTCCCTGACATAACCATATCCAAGCTAATCAATCAATTTTCACAGAATACAGTAATGAAATTTGATAGGAGGTGTGTGGGCAGAAGGCATTGGATTTACCAAGAGCGTGAATAAATCCCTGTGTTTGAGCACCAAGCTCCTGTGTGACAAATTGCTGGAGAAGAGATAACATATGAAATCATAAATCCATTTTAAATACTCTTGTAATGGTTATTTTAATCAATATCTTTGATTATGTCTTTTAACATAATCTTTCATCTTATTTATTGCAGTCTCATATTTAAATAATTTCTCTTCATTTTACATTTACTTTAGAATTTTTTTTTAATACTATTGCAAATCAGACATCATTATGGAAAAGAGATCCACAGCTGAGTGGTACTGGTCTGCTAAATAAATTCCTCATTGCTCTTCTATAAGAAATTAAATTTCTTGCTTTACAGATGGGACAAAGAAAAATTATACAAAGAGTCTGACACTTGCACAATGTTTAAATCCATATGTAACTCAAGACGTCAATCTTGAAAATGTCGGCTATTGCCATTATTGAAAATGCTAGAAAACTTGAGTGGGAAGGAAGAGGTGGACAGCTTACACAGTCCATGTAGGTGTGTTTTAGTAGGGCAACAATTTGACCTGACCTTCCTGTATGTTGGTACAATGCAAGAATAAAGAGCTGTTTTCTGATTCACTCAGATTTGTCAACCTCAAAACACTTGGAGAACTGTTGGCAAAAAAGTATGAGATCTTAACAAGAGTCGACATTGCCGTCGCAAGGCATGAGAAGATGACAGGTTAACATCCTTCTAAATGTACATTACCATATGCTTGAGTGGAGTTTTGTAGAGCTTTGTCTTCTTAGAGTCTTATGTTCAAATAATTGAGTTGGATGGAGTTATGCCTGCTTACATTATGTATAGGACTGACTCATAACTGGTGCTTATATTAGCTGATTGCAGAATGACGAAATCATGGCCTAATTTCAAGTAAAAGTCAGAGAACATTCTCTGAGAAAATGAATGCTTGTCTCTTAAAAATGCATTATGCCTTCTGTCTCATTTGGAGTTGAATGGTCATTTTATTACCAGGTGGCTTTAGCACTGTATCATTAATACCATGTAAATAAGGAATTGAAGTCTTGTGACAACAGAGTTTCTTAAAGGAAATTTCTGATTCTGTTCTTTAACAAGTTGATAATTTTACCTCTTAAATCAAGATATTTCCCCTTATGAAGACTGATACTGGTTAAAGGCACTAGAAAGCACTAATTCGAATGCCACGGTGTTATTTCAATCACCAAGACCTTTTATTTTGTTACCAATTCTTCACAGATATTTCTGCGATTGCAATACTACACATAGCAGACATCAGGCTCCTCTTTTCACTGAATTCAGTGCTGAAAAGCCAGCTGATCTCAACAGCATGAGATTAGGCATCATTTTTCCCAGACAAATGGAGCTATTTTGCATAGCTGAAAAGTCAGTCTCATGTTTAAGAATTTTTTAATTACTATAGCAGTGCAAACAAACAAACTTTGTATGTTAAGGTCTGTCTCTCTGCAAGGTCTGTCTCACTTATTTCTTTAAATTGGTGTAGCACTGTTTCATTTCTGCTTCTGGCTTCAAGATTTATTGCTTTGATTTAGTTGAAAGCTGTTCTTATTGCCCTATGGTGAAACCTGAAAAGCATGTCTTTTCACATTGTGCTGTCTCATTTCAGGTTTGTCTCACATTGTTAGTTGAACTGATGCACCTCTGTGTACAAGGAAGCATCAGTTCATCAACTGTGTTATTACTGAAAACAATTTTTTGTTCTGAGGGGCTAAACTATAGGTGCTGTAGGTGTTCACAAGCAAAGATCTAATTTCCCTAGTCTTATTTAGTTGTATCTAAAGGACTAAAGTTTTACTATCTAGGATTCTAGAAACTCAGGACACCATCAATGTCAGTTATAGGTATTAAACACGACAGATAAACATGATCAAAAATTTTTGTTCAGGCTTCCAAGTAACTAAAAATTAAAACACTTAAAATTTATTGAAGATCTGGTCAAAAATTGCATTTATGAATCAAGGATTTCAAGCTTGAGTCACTAAAATTTTTGCAATTCACCTTGTTGGAACTAGAATGCCTCCACTGTTGTTCACACACATTGTAAGTTATTATGTCCCTTCTTTTACCTGTCAAAATCTCAGAATTGTGAAACATACCATATTTTTTAAATTTCTGATGATTTTGTAAGCCAATGTTCCTATTTCATCTCTATTAGCCTGTATCTTTCACTTCTTGTCTTTAACACTGGTGGAGTTCACAGTCCTGAGGGATATGGGTCAGGCAAAGAGTAAAGTCAGGATCCTGAATTTTAGGAAAGCAAAATTCCAGCTCTTCAAGGAGTTAGACAATAGGACCCTCTGGGAAACTGCCCTCAGAGACAAGGGAGCAGAATAGAGCTGGCAGATCTTTAAGGAGACTTTCCATAAAGCTCTCAGTCCCCAGGTGTAAAAAATCAGGCAAGGAAGGCAAGAGACTGGCATGGCTGAGTCAAGACCTGCTGGTCAAACAAAAGGGCAAGAATGAAATGCACAGGCAGTGGAAGGGCATTCTGGGAAAACTCTAGGGATGCTGCCCAGTTTTGTAGGTCAAGGCGAGTCTGGAGCTGAATTTGGCAAGGGAAGCCAGGAATAGTAAGGAGGGCTCCTGTAGGTATGTCAGGCAAGACTTGCGCTTGGTGAAGCTATGCTGGCTGTCATCAATTACCAACCTGTCCTCCATGTGCCGTAGAATAGCTTCTAGGAGGATCTGGTCCATGATCTTCCCAGGCACAGAGGTGAGCTGACAGGTCATTACTCCTTTCTACCCTTTTTAAAAATGAGTGCAATGTTTCCCTTTTCCAGTAACCAAGGACTTCAGCTGACTGCCATGACTTTTCATTCATTCATCAATGATATACACAGTGAGATCAACTGCAGCCTCAGCAAAACTGCAGATGACACCAAGCTGAGTGGTGCAGTTGACACTCTTGAGGCACCTGGACAAGCTCAAGAAGTGGGCCTGTGTGAACCTCATGAGGTTCAATAAGGCCAAGTGCAGGGTCCTGCACATGGGTCATGGCAACCCCTGGTATCAATGTGGGCTGGAGAAAGAAGGGATGGAGAGCAGCCCTGCAGAGAAGGACTTGGGGGTACTGGTGAGTGAAAAGCTGGACATGAGCCAAAAATGTGTGCTCGCAGCCCAGAAAGCCAACCGTATCCTGGGCTGCATCAAAAGCAGCGTGGCCAGCAGGTCGAGGGAGGTGATTCTGCCCCTCTGCTCTGCTCTGGTGAGACCCTACCTGCAGTGCTGCATCCAGCTCTGGAGCCCCCAGCACAGAAAGGACATGGACCTGCTGGAGCGGGTCCAGAGAAAGGTCACAGAAATTATCAGTGGGCTGGAGCCCCTCTCCTGTGAAGACAGGCTAAGAGAGTTGGGGTTGTTCAGCCGGGAGAAAGGAAGGCTGCTGGGAGACCTTATGGTGGCCTTTCAGTATTTAAAGGGGGCTTATAAGAAATATGGGGACAGAGTTTTTGGCAGGGCTTGTTGCTATAGGACAAGAGGTAATGGTTTTAAACTAAAAGAGGGTAGATTTAGGCTAGATATAAAGAATAAATTTTTTACAGTGAGTGTGGTGAAGCACTGGAACAGATTACCCAGAGAGGTGGTAGATGCCCCATCACTGGAAACATTCAAGGTGAGGTTAGATGGGACTCTGAGCAACTTGGTCTAGTTGAAGGTGTCCCTGCTCATTGCAGGGGGGTAGGAGTAGATGACCTTTAAAAGTCACTTGAAGGTTACCTGAAAACTTTAAAGTATTTGTGGTTTTTATTAATACTTAGAAACATAGTACATATTTTAAAACTTGCCACCCTCATATATGACTTAGCACATATGAAATAGCACAAATAGTGCTTCAAGACCCTATCAAATCTTTTGAAAAAAGACTTTATTGTAGTTCAAAGTATATTAGCTTTTAAGTATAAATGCAGTGAACTGAAAAAAATAATAAACTGAACAAATATTTTCAATTAAGTTAAAATATTATTATGTAGAAGGGCTTAGGAAAATCCCATCCTGCTGATAAAATGTGTTGAATTTAAATTCTTTCTGCATTTTTTCCACCAGCATTATAATTCCTGTCTTCAGATGTCATTATCATTGATGCCAAGTTATTATAGTTCAGGAGTTATGTTTCTACAGATATCTCTCCATTCAGTTTTAATGTTATGAGAATTCTTGGTACTGTCATAACTTATATCAACATTAGGAAGGTTCAGTGAGCTCTATACAAATCTATTATGGAAGTGTATTTGGCAGGTGAATAATCTGAAGTTTGGATCTTGATTGGCTGAGTTGCATTTTGGTTATCCATAAATAATGCAGATCTGAACTCAGCTGTGATCAGCATGCACTCTTACACATTTGTTATTTTGAATGACTCACCATGTCCAACTAAATGAAAATATAAGCAAGCAAACAAGAGCCTTTCCTGCACTATTTTCTCTTTAAAATATTTTGTGGATGAAGATTCATTCCTAGTTAACTACACAGCAAAAAAACCCCAAAGCCTGTTCATTGACATTCATATGCTCCTTTACAAAAAAAAAAAGTAAGAAACATCAGAATGATCAGAATGATTATTATGATTATGATGAATAACAAACAATGCTGTTGATTCCTGTAAACATATTTTCAGGGTTATTTGAATATTTCATACCTGCTATTTGAACACATCACTCCACCACACAAATATTAGTCTAAGGACACTTCAAATTCTTACTTCCCTGCAATAGAGTAGGAAACACTTGAGGAATTCTATTGGAAACCATCTGGTAGCAAATAAGTAGGAAAAATTAAAAAGCCTATTTTCAGTCCTAAGTCTCCTTTTAGTGTCTGATGTCTGTTCATGTTGTTGTTCACCCAGCTGCCAAGTGGAACAAAATGTGCTGCTGCTATTCTGAGGTTACAAACAGCACATTTAAGAGGACAGATAACATAATTCAAGATTCTGCAGCTGAGGTGGTTTGAAAATTTTAAGGCACATAACACTTTAACCTTGTAATAATCTCACATACTTTGGTCAAAACCATATTAAAAAAGTTGTTAGGAAATACTAAGTATTCCTGTTTCTGCACAGAATTATGAAGAGTTAAAAGGGAAAGTAATTTGAAGATTGAAAAGACAAAGTTTAATGAGGCAGTCCAAAAGACAAGACCTAGATAACCCACTATAGCTTTACTGAGGATTTAAAGGAATAATAAGGTTTGTGACAGAATTGGCATCAGTTTGTTTTACAAGACATCAAGCTTACCCTATGAAAAAATTTAGGAAAAGTGTGTTTTAGGGAAAGAGGTGTCTCAGAAGCAGACAGTGCACATTGATTTGGAATACTGCAAGTCTGAAAATACATAGTCATCTTTTAGATAATAATTGCATTTGAGCTAAACATCTATGCAAGAACCAAACATATTTTTCACCCTCCAGTTCTTTACTAATCATCCCAAGAAATATCAAACTTCAGGAAAACTCTTTCTTTCTGTTTACCTTGCACAATTCCCCATGGGGAAAAGCAGGTGAGTGTGGATCTTGCTGAACACTCCCGAGTTCTAAGCAAATTATTTAATCAGGATGTGGTTCTTGGTATCAGTACTATGTCTATGTTAATAAACAAAGTGGGCTGGGACCATTCTGAAGGCAACTGGCACACGATAGCACAAGTCTACCTCATTAAACTCTTCCTGTCCTCCAAGTGAGATTGCCTTTTGCTTATTTCTCATCAGGAGCAGACCTTGGCCAGTGTTATCCATGGTAGTGCCATGGCTTTGTCTGTACAGTGCTAGGTGGCCTGTGCCAAAACCGTAACAACATATTAATACAACAGTGTAGCTAATCACAGTGCTTGGTCTGATTTAGCTTTCAAACAGAAGTATGGGCTGTGAGCCCACCTGAATCCAAGACAATGCAGCCAGCATCCTAAAGACATGGGAGAGCCCACAAAAGGAAAAAAAAAACAACCAACCATACAGCAACTGGCATGAAGCCTGCTCAGGTCTGTAAGGCTTGTCTGAATTACCTACACTGCTTCCAGACTCAAGTGCTATTCCTATACAAGTCACGTAAACAGGGCTAGGGAACATTCCCAGGTATCGGAACTTGATCACCTACCCTGTGAAATGGTTATCATGGTCCCTGGCAGGCTTTTTTTGATCTAGGCCAGACTCTTCCACAGAATCACAGAATGATTCTCAGGCACAGTGCAGAAGCTAGCATGGCTAAGGGATCATTCTTAACAGGTGGAGGTTAAGAGGTGTTTAACCCTGTGGGTAGAGTGTTCTGTTCTAATTAACCTGAACATTCACAGAATCACAGATTGGTAGGGGTTGGAAGGGACCTTGAGAGATCATCTCATCCACCCCCCCTGCTTCAGCAGGTACATCTAGAGCAGGGTGCACAGGACCATATCCAGGAGGGTTTTCAATGTCTCCAGGGAAGGAGACTCCACAACCTCTCTGGGCAGCCTGTTCCACTGCTCTGTCACTCTGTCACTCAAGAGCAAACCTGCATATAACTAACTAGTTTAGGTAGGACCAGGTTGTCCTTAGAAATAATCACTCATAGAATCTTAGAATAATTTAAACCATAAAGGACTTCTGGAGATCACCTAATCCAATTTTGCTAAAAGTAGATCCAGTTGCATCAGGTCCCTCAGGGACTTGATTAGTCAAGTTTTTAATATCTCCAGAGATGGAAAGATACCTATACTATTAAATAAGAGAGCCAGCGACTGAACTGGAATATTAGACCCTCATCACCCAGGTGATCGATCTGCTAGCTTACTCTCCGGGTTTGGATGACCCAGATTTTTGCTTCAGGACAAATGCCCTGCTTATTAGGGGCACAAGCTAGGCCACACACTTGGCCATTGCAGTTATCAGTCCCCAGCTGTCTTTCTTCAGCAGCGTAGACAGAGTCAATATTTGCCCAGCATATTGCCCAACCTAATCAGGTCTTTCAGACCTGAGCTACATAGAGCCCGCTGCGGTGTCTCTGCATCTGTGGCATTACAAAACTGTAACCTCAATAAATCACTAGTGAATTAGCAATGGAGCTTATTGTGCTTATTTATTCATTTCAGTTTAATATAATAAAGACATTATACAAACATCTAGGTGGTCAAATATTTAATTATACATTAAATATGACTAAATTGCACCTCATCAGCTTTTAAATCAGTTCCCAAAGCAGGCAAACACCTACTCCCACTGTGTACCTTCTAACCACATTCAGCTTTCTCCAGAGTACAAATGTAGCTGTAGCAGAGTGAACTCTGAAGAAAATTTGAGTATCTAGGAAATGCTGCCAGCAATGTTCAGCTGGGTGCATACCCTTCCTTTACAAGGAGTGGGAAACAGCTTGACCATTGCTGCCACACACATCAGTGGCAGCGAGAGTGCTATAGTCTATCAAGTGGACTGGTCCCAAGCTATGTAAGGATTTTTAGGCCATAATTAGTATCTTATATTTCAGTAGGACAGCTAATGCATCAGATTTCCACAGATACCCCACTGTGTATTCAAATGCTGAATAATTTCAGTGCCTCTCATGCAGAGGATATTGTGCAATCTTGTTATGAAAGGACCAAAGTAGGGCTAACAGAGGAATGATTGGCCTCTGAAATTCAGGAGATAAAAACTATACAAAAGAAAAGGACTTTGTAGAAATTAAACATAAGAGATAGGTGATATTTTAATGAGATCTCAGGTTTGGTTGTGGTTGAGTTCTCTGTCATTTGACTTTGTCCTCTACACAATTCCAGTTTCAAAACAGAAGCATTAGACTACACGGTAGTACATTTGCTTAAATATTAAACCATTTAGAGACTTACATAGTGTGTGAATTCGATATTTTAATCGCCTGATGTTGTTTATAAGTGCTGCTGTCTTCAGCTACCTAATGAGAACTGGACTCTTCTCATATGTGTATGGTAAGAGGACAAGAGGCAGTTGACAAAAGCTGCAAAAGGTAAAATTTCAAGCAGATATTAGGAGAAATTTTCTCACAATGAAAGTAGCCAAGTACTGGAACAACTTGCCAGAGAAGCTGTGAATTTTCTTATAGATATTCAAAACTCAATTGAACATTCCCCTGAGGAACCTGGTCTCACATGGCCCTGCTTCGGGAAGAGGGAAGGATCAGGTGGCCTCTAGAGGTCCATTTCAACCTAAATTAGTCTATGATTCTGTGATTTAATTTTTGTTTCTCTTTATGTGATATGGTTTATTATTTATGATATATGCAGAAATTAATTATAAGTAGAAAATCACAATAAATCAGTAGGAGAATATTATGAACCAGCAAAAAATACATAATTGTTACTTGTAAAACTTTCTAATAACTTCAAAACATGGTAGAATCACAGCTAGCCATGGGCACAGGACTATGTTAGACTGGATCATTTGGCAAGATGGCATCATGAATGATATGAAAGGACATAAATCTAGAAGTAAAGAATGAAGGTCTCATAGGTAAAAGATGATTGTGCTCTGGAATTCAGTGACTCTGAAAAGGATCTGTGATAGCTATATAGGTGGTAAATAATAAGGTAATAATGAAATGCCAGGAAAATGATTCTCAGATATATAAGAAGCAGTGAATTACGAAATATGATCACAGCAGCAGATATATCATTATTAATAAGATATCAATGGAATATAGAATATGCTTTTCAAGTAGGACCTCAATAAATTGTAGAGAAATCCAAAAAGAATTATAAGAACAGTAAAACTAGAATTTTCAATCTGGGCAATACATTTTTGTGGGAAATTTGAAAAAGAGAGCTTTTTAATAATTTTCCTCCAAAAATTTTTTTCAATCAGGTTTGCATCTGAAAATGATTCTGCCTTAAAGAACAACACAGTGGAATGTTTTATGCTATGGTCTGCATTTATACTGCATTTATACTGCAATTATCTGACTTCATGTATAAAAGCTTTATAGTATAAAGCTATAGGAATTCCAGTCCTTATACACTTTTCTGCAAAGGAATAAGGGCTGATAGTATACGTTAAAATTTACCAAATTGCAGCAAAGTCTTTTCTTTCATTTATATGACTCCACTCACTTCTTGATCTTGTCTCATATTGTCGTGGTTTAGCCGCAGTCAGCAACCAAGCACCACGCAGCCACTC
>VZTV01004701.1:10607-24030 GCA_013400875.1 Anhinga rufa | reverse complement strand
TAAAACATCTCTGCATTATCACCATTGCTTCAGCACAAATCCAAAACATAGCCCCGTACTAGCTACTGCGAAGAAACTCAACTCTATCCCAGCTGAAACCAGGACATATATCAATGCTCTGTGCTTAGACAAAGTTCTATACATTCTAAAATATGCAATCAATTTGAACCAAACAAATCAAAACAAACATTTCCGTAAAGGAAGATAATAATTTTGGTGTAACAATACTTCTTTCTCAGTTTATAGATACTGCAAAAGTGGTCACTTCTTATGCAGACACTCTACTGCAGAATCTTGGAGTGAATCATCTCATAATGGGGGCAGCAGCCATGAGAAGAGCAATCTGGAGCAGCATGTTTCTGTAAACAACTTCAGCACTTAGCTTGCATTTGATTTTAGCATCACTGCAGGATGGCAGAGATCCAATGGTTTCATTAGTCAGGATTTGAGACCTGAACCCATATTTATTTTATTATCTCCGTTTTCTCCACCTTCAGTCAGCATCTTATAAGCACTTCATAAGCACTCCTGGATTGTGGCAATCCATGAGACACACATGACTGTCTCTATTAACATCCATAAATCCAATATCTGCCTGAACCTGAATTCATTAAACTCACACTTGCAGCTAACCCTTGAGCCTTGTACCAATCTTATTGATGTTTAAATAACATCATGTGTCTTTACTTTCTCCCCTGATGCTTGCAAAAAGTTTTCATTTCAGTCATTATGCCAGGCAAGGTGAAAGCAATTGAAGAGAATCTAAAGGTACTAGAGAAGACTCCATTCCCTAATAGATTCCAACACAATGTTTTCTTAATTTTCAATAAATCGTTGGAAATTCTCAACATTTCATAGATGTGTTTTAATGTCAGTTATCATTATAAAACAAAAGCATATTTACTCAAATAATTGTTGAGATATTCTGAAATACCCTTTTAAGGCAAAACAGCCTAGGGTCAGGGCATTTTGCTTGTTTTATTGCCAACCAACACAAACCTCCCATAACTGATTTTGGTATTAGGTAAAAGAAGAGCACAAACAAATAGGCAAGCACTTGCACACAAAACTATCCTCCCTCCTCCCCATCTTGACTTACTGTTTTTTTGCCATGGGTTGCACCTTGAGGAGGTGATGGGCAGCACAGGAGTTTGAGTACATGTGATGGTTTCTGCTGCTTGTATTTATCAGGTTTCTTGTTCTGTTTGTAATGGGGTTTCCTATTTTATTCCTTTGTGTCCTTAACAGAGTGTGGGTCACCCATGGCTTCAGTCCCTTGAGGGGTGTTCCTACCCCTTTTGGCATGGAGTGCACCCCTAAAAGTGTGTCTCTGCTCATTCTAACGGCATAAAGTTTTGGCCCCCAATGGTTCAGTTTCCTCCACTGTTGTTTCATTTGCCTCAGGATGAGGCCTACATCCACCAAGCAGCAGACAACCCACCTGCACACAATATCCCTCCATCTTTGCCTGAAGGTGGTGACTGTGGGTTTTGAAACAGATCTGGCAAACCAACATTTGGCAATTGCTAGTAGGAAATAGTGACCAGCAACTTCCAGACAAGCCATAGCCCTCGACAATCTTCCTCAGCGCTAGAGAGGCAGTGGGTGTTACTGTAGAGGGAAAAATGTGACAGGTCACAGTTATTCAGGAGGCTTCAGTTCATTAGTCATGTTTCCCATGAAGCAACTTTTTTAATTACTTCACACTGAAGTTGCAAATTTCTGTTAATCTTTAACAACCTTCCAAACAATATATTGAGTTATTATAATAATGGAATGTCCTTAGAAAAATGTGAATATACTCTGTTAAGTATTGAGCTATTTCTTCATTGTCCAAGCTATGGAACCTTTAATTCTGCCATGGATATCTCTGAAACAAGTAAATCCTGTTAATAATTTCATACCTACATTGCTGGCAGCCATGGTAGCTGTTAGCCAGATGATGAGAAGTATCATGTAATCTAGGTGGAATATTTGGTTCTACCAAAGTCATATAAGTGATATATTTGTTAATTAAGTGAAGTCAGACAAGTCCCTTGTCATGTACTTTCCATAAACAAAAATGTTCACAATAGCCTCTTTGAAGAGCCCAGAAGAATAACAAAATCTGTCCCAGTGTCTGGAAACATTTAGTTTTGTTAGTTTTCAGGCTGTGGACAATGTAATTTCCCAGATCTTAAGGAAGTTATGTTCTCAGGAAGAATAAATTTGAGTGAAAACTTCTTCTTTTTTGTTGAATGGGAAGAATATAGCATATGGAATAAATGGTCTGAAAGATATGTAAGGCAGGAAACTCATGTTCACTAATACATTTGCCAGAAGCTCTGCAAGTGTCTCAACAAATAAAACCCAGTTCTGTACACGAAGAGAAAGCCATTGATCAGCATTTTGAACAAACTGGAGGCACATATATATTTCTCTCTAGAAATTATAACTAAAAGCAGATTATGGGGACAAAGTCTTGGCTCTTGAAACCTGCTCTTTGGAAAGAGAATTTGGCTGAAATTTATTAGAGGTAAATCCAGTTATTAAATTGCATATGCACTCTTGCTATCTATCTTCAGCTTTTAGACTTGATGATTGTTGCTGATGCTGCTCTTTGCTAAGGCTCTAATACATCAGTGTTATGCCTAGGGGTTGTTTTGCCAATGAGGGAAGGAGAGGTCTTCTAATCATTGAAAGAGTTGCTTATCCTGCTCAGAAGGAGGTAAAACATGCAAAACCTAGCCTCCTCTGCATCCTTTCCAACTTTAACCATCGAAAACCCCACAGCATTTAGAGCTTATTTCTCAATTTGAAACTGTTTTCTGAAAAACACGTCCAAAAGTAATCCCAAATCCATAGTACTAACTATGCTCATCTTGTATAAAAGAACACATGGCCCATTAAGATTGCATCCCATAAGGAAAGTGGGATGTCTGTGTTGCATGGTCCTATGCTTGCACACAACAGCAGGAAGTGACACTCTCCAGACTCCTTCTGGGATGCATCTTCAAATATCCTTCCTTAATAGTATCATTTTTCCACAACAGATATTCAAACATTGAATTTTCTTTCCACAAATATTCTCTAAAGTACCTTCAGACCTCTCTGTTCTGCTAGTAATCAACGTTTCTGAAGAGTCTGCAGCACTGTGAAAAGAGTTGAAATAAGGTTGCCACTGTTCATTAACAGGTTCATGCATGGAATATGGACTATGGACTGGGACTGGAAAAGATCAAATGGAAGTGATCTCCTGTGGAAGTAAGGTGTTCTATCTAAACAAGTCATCTATTTGCCAGTTCACCGAAATTCCTATTTCACCTGACTTTGAATGTCTATAATGTAGTTATCTCAGCTGTATAGAAAACCATAACCTTCCAGTATAGTTATATAGAAAGAATAATTCATTCACCTTACATGTGTCTCTACTTTAGTGTGTGATGAATCACACTGAAGAAATGACCATTTATCCCATAAGCCCAGCTGAGACATAGACACGTATATCACAGAATCACAGAATGGTAGGGGTTGGAAGGGACCTTCACACATCATCTTGTCCAACCCCCCTGCGTGAGCAGGTACACCTAGAGCAGGGGGCACAGGAATGCGTCCAGGCGGGGTTTGAATGTCTCCAGGGAAGGAGACTCCACAGCCTCTCTGGGCAGCCTGTGCCACTGCTCTGTTACCCTTACAGTAAAGAAAGTTTTCCTCATATTCAAGTGGAACCTCCTGTGTTACAACTTGTGCCTGTTGCCCCTTGTCCTGTCATCGGGCGCCATTAAGAAGAGTCCAGTCCCATCCTCCTGACACACACCCTTCAGATATTTATAAACATTAATAAGATCCCCCATCAGTCTTCTCTTCTCCAGGCTGAACAAACCCAGGTCTCTCAGCCTTTCCTCATAAGGGAGATGCTCCAGTCCCTTGATCATCCTTGTGGCTCTCCGCTGGACTTGCTCCAGCAGCTCCCTGTCCTTCTGGAACTGGGGGGCCCAGAACTGGACACCGTACTCCAAATGCGGCGTCACCAGGGCAGAGTAGAGGGGGAGGAGAAGCTACCTCGACCTGCTGGCCACACTCCTTTTAATGCAGCCCAGGATACCATTGGCCTTCTTGGCCACAAGGGCACAGTGCTGGCTCAGGGTCACTTGCTGTCCACCAGCACTCCCAGGTCCTTCTCAACAGAGCCGCTTTCCAGCAGGTCAGCCCCCAACCTGTACTGGTGCCTGGGGTTGTTCCTCCCCAGGTGCAGGACCTTGCACTTGCTTTTGTTGAATTTCATGAGGTTCTCCTCGGCAATATATATAACACCTGTATTTGCTTTAGGAAAGATGAACCCAATTTCTTCTAATGTCCCTCCAAATTCAGTGAAGAGAATCACATGCATCCAGAAGGTGATTAATGTAGATAGACACCTTTCTATAGTATAGTGTATTCTCTTAACTGCCTGTCTTTCTCCATTGCCTATAACAAGCATAGAATCATAGAATCATTAAGGTTGGAAAATACCTCTAGGATCATCTAGACCAACTGTCAGCCCAACACTACCATGTCTCCTAAACCATTATCTGAAATGCTACATCTACACATCATTTAAATACCTCCAGGGATGGTGACTGTAGAAGTAGAGATGAAATCATATGATTAAGCCATTTATGCACTTATGCAGTTATTTTCAAGTTCTGCTGGAACACATCTTCATCATATTCATGAGTGTGATGAAGTCTAATATATTGTTCCAATGCTTCCATATCAGTTTGAAATCCTTGTCTTAAAGCACCAGCAGAAAGACAGTGAAAGAAATGTAATCTTTTTTTCTAGATAGTAACTAACTGGGTGTATCTACATTAGCAACTGATGCAGCATAATGTGGGAAGGGCTAGAGTTTGACTTGATTGTATGTATATGGCATGACTCCAAGTACAGACTCAAGGTAAATTTGCACAGAAGAGGAATCCTCCCAGTATACCGAATTATGACTTAGAGACATCACTAAGTCATGGTAGATTTTCATGTTTGGAGACTGTATGCATACCATCTTTTTCCTTTTTTATAAGGTTTACAAGTGGCTACCACTGTAAAATCCACAAATCCTGAGAATAAGAGCAGCTTCTTTCTCTCCCTTCCATCATAACCAGTAAGACCATACAGGCCAATTTCGGTTCCTGTTGACAGCTGTGAAATCTTTCTGAATGCTCAGAGGTGTAACTATGGAAATCATTTGACTTGTAGGATCTTTTTATTTTAAACCTTTTTTACACCTCCCTCTGAAATTGCCATCTCCTGGCTCCTGTTAGGCAGAGGATATGCAACTTTTCTAACCTATCATTTCATATTAGTGGTAATGATGATTGATAAGAAAACAGCACAGCTTGTCTATTAGAACCAAATTGAATTTGCAAGGATGCTGGTGAGATTATATAGTTATGCATCCACATATGTACACAGATATACATATAAGTCTAAAATTAACATAAACAACATAAATCAATGAAATTTATGTTTCTGTGCAATTTAAATTAAAGCCTAGGATGGGGTACATTTCATGTAGAAGAAAACTTTGTTACTCTTTTCTGCACCAGGCATGATAGACATGCTGGATATATTTATACAAGGAAATGAAAAAGGTCCATAGTACAAGCTAGACAATTGACTTGTGATCCTTCATACCCCTTTATTAGCCTGCTCTCTCATATCCATCTGGTTTGTGGAAATTAGAACTCTGCCAGATAATGCCCAATGGATAATGCATGACAGACCCCACTCCCAAAGGGCAATTGGACACAGTTACTCTTTTTTGGAAGGGCAGCAGTAGCAGTTTTGTGAATGCAAGTTCTGCCATTCAACTGTCTTACAGCTACAGAGCTGACTCTGCCCTGTGTTATTTAGTAGTATGGATGTACCTAGATGGATCCAGGCTGTGACACTTGGCAGCAGCAGCCAGAGGCAAGAGAGGTGAATTATGATGTAGGAGTAGTCTTTTCTGCAGAGGCCTCTCCTAACACAAGACAGCAACTTCATTGTTGAATTAGAATAGACTCGCTAGCCCCATTTAGCTCTGTTTCTCTGCAGTTAGCAGTGATAAGAGGACTGAAGAGACTATAACTCAGTGGTTGTTTTCGCCTGGGACCACTTACAGTTGAGGCTTTTTGGTCATACATTTTTTTTTCCCAGAGGTAAAACATTTTCTCCATACTAGTATCTCAAAGACTTCAGCCATGATAGCATGCAGAAAGCCAAAATACAAGTCACCAAGCTCAGGACTTTTTGACAACAATATCTGCTTATAAAGTGCTTTAGGTTTGTGTTTGTAGTCCTTGGATTAATCTGCTCTCATTGACCCACAGTAAGACTAGAGGTATGTAGGAGTGCAGTGGAACAGATTTAGGGATAAAAAGGAAATGAAAGGGTATTAGGAGACACTGATCCTAATTAACTTTTATTCTTAAAGAAGCGCATAGGGTTTAAATATGTACTTTTACTGAAAAGGGGTTTTAAGAGAGTAAAATTAAAAAGCAACATTTCTAAACTGTTAAAATAACTACAGGATTTTGTCACCCCAACCTCATTTTCTGCAATGTCATAAGCTCTGTTGCTAAGTAATTAAGAGAACCAAAGAAAGAGAAAAAAAAAGAAGATCCTATTTCTAAATTCTCTTTAAGTTGCACTTGCGTAGATATTAGATGGCAGCAGATCTAGTTATAACTGTTATTCTAATATAATGCATCTCACTGACACTGAAGGGAGACCATGAAGCTGTTACATAATGAATTTGGGTCCAAATGGCTTTATCTTGCAAAGCACATATCCATTTGCCCTGGACTTTGGCTAATATTCACATTGTTCTGATGGAGAAAATTACTTCCTTGCTTCAGGGTGATATGGTATTTACACTTGACCCCTAGTTAGGCCTGAGAACTCTTAAGCACCAGCTTTTCTGCTCAGGTCAGTAGAGCATCTCAGTGAGATTTACCCCAATGCTTTTTCTAAAGTTACAAGACAATTCAGTGATGAACGCAGGGATGAAATACAGCCACTCCTTTCTCATTAGGTTACTTTCTGAGCAGTTTCTCCTAACAAGCTTTTTTAATTTGTAAGCAGAGACAAAATAGAAGCAAACAGCTAGTCTTTGTGGCTGTCTACATTCAGACATCTAACAAAAAATTATCCTGATAACAAAACTGACATTTAATATTTCAAAGGAATAAGACATACTCTTCAGTATACAAAAGATATTTCTATTTCAACCTTGTTCAAACCCTGCATTGAAAGTCACCCATCCATCCTATTGTAAAATTGAATAAGTTATTTATTATTACTGCAGTGAAACTGTGGGATCTTTAATTTCATCAGGATTACTAGATTGCAGATATCTGACTACTTAATGACCTTGTATTTACTGAGAAAAAAAAGGCTGCTGCTGAAATGACAGAGACATAATGGCATGAATTTATTGTGGATAACAGAGCTATGGAGGAGCTTACCATTTAATGTGTGACTCAGGTTTGACTGCTTTTTGACATTCAACAGTAACATTGCTAAAATATCACTGAAATAAATATCAGCAGTTAATCACAAGTGATGTAATGTTATTAAGGGGGAAAAATTACCCTTCTCTATATGTTTTGCTTCAACATTGTGCAGGAAATAAGGAACAAAAAAGATGCCACTTAAATTGCACTTTTCTATCTCATTCAAAAGAAATGGAGAGACATCAGCTACAGCATAATGGTGAAAAAGAAGAGGAAGAGTGGAACTGAATTTGTATTCAGAGTACCTTCCTCCTCCGCGCTCCCACACACAGCCTTAAGTAGTTTAAACTACTGACATTGTAAGAATCAGTTATATTCATTTATGTTATATATAAAATATTTTAAAATTTTCTCTTTTTTAGGACCAGGTGCCCTCCAAAATGTTGGCTGTGCCAAGCCACACATATTCTGAAAATATCTTTATATCCAACAAAGCCTGTACAAAACAAATGTGGAGAATCAGAGCATTTATGCTTGGATAGATCTTCCTCTTGAAGGACAAAGCACATGAAAAGTTCAGTGCCATAATGTCCTTGTGTTCTAGGTAAACATCCTTAAACACCATGTGTGATGGGAAACAGAGATATTTCAAAAGATGCTCAGGGCACCATAGAAGTCTGTGGGTAATCCAGGGAGACAATTCAGATCTTCCCACATTATATTTTGTTTTGTCCATTTCTACTGCCCTTCTCATCCATTTTGCTCTTCCCCTCAGAAGAAGTTAAAAAAAAAAGAGTGAAATCTAAGGCATGAACTTTACAGCCCTGTTGCTTAATCTGTAAATCACACTTAAGCAACTGAGCCTGAAAATCAACAGTTAAATAAGCCTAATCCAGAAGCAATTAGTCATAACTCCCATTAGTCCAAATAGAAATCTTGCACAGAGAAATATGAATGCTCTGAAAGTTTGTGTTGTGGTTTAGCCCCAGTCAGCAGCCAGTCAGAAAATTTGAAAATTCTGATTATCTACTCCAGAAACTTCTAGAAATAAGAATGTACTTACCCATTAAGTATGGTTCAAGGAAAGTTATCTAGCTGCTGACGATAACACTAGTCCAGGAAAGAAACCCATCTAGTATTTCCAGTTGTAAAGACAGTCAGTTGTACAGACAATACTTTTAAGTCCAGATATGTGTGAAAAGAAGCAGATACTTTTGTATGAGAAAAGAGTGAAGGAGCAAAGATAACCTGTGAGAACCAAACAAGGGAGTAAAAGAAATATGATAGGTATAAGCAACATTAATATGCAAGTTCAGGTTTTATGCTTAATGTTGAGAAAATAAACTAAACCTCAATAAAGAATGGCACAGATGCTCAGAGAACATATGGTAGTGTTTTTCAATATCAAATCCACAAATTTTACTCTATAAGCAATTATCAAAGGTACCAATCTGGAAGGTGCAAGATGCAGAAACATTTTTCCTTTCTAACCCAAAAGGAAAATTTATTGAAGTGAGTCACTGCAACCTGCTTCATCTGTGGGCAAATGTTGATTTTTTAATGGGAACCACTTCAGATGGAAAAAGAAGGGGCTTGTGGACTGTGTAATATATGAGTAATATCCTGCAGAACTAATCTAAAGTACTAAATATGTTTTCTGTATGTCATGTGGTGTGTTTTGATTTACAAATTCTTTTTGCCCACTTTAATAACTTATAGCCAGTGTAAATAATTAGTAAATGTAAAAAGGTTCTCTTATACCACTGGTGCAGAGACATTTGGTTAGCTCCACTGTTATTCTGTCTGTATGCTTTGAGCTTACTATATTTCAACTTTTTAGATGTAACTTGTTAAAAACATACTTAAAATCTATGGTTTATTGTCTCAAAGAAAGATTGCCAGTACTCATTTGAAACCATCTTTAAAAACATTATCAAACATCACTTTTCTTGATACTGTGGAAAATATTTGTAGGTGTCAATTCTGGCCCTGCCTGCTGCCTGTTGATAAGCCAGGTACCATATATACCTTGTCACAATGCCAGTATTTGCCACAAGCAAACCGAAGCTCATCCTCTGGCTTTTACGGATTGTAATGTGAAGTGCAGAGCAGAGATAATAGTAGAAGGCATTGCACAAAGTGTTAAGGTCATGGAGTCTGAATAAATATTAGCTCAGGCCCACTGGAATTTCATTTAATGTTTTTCTAATCTCTTTCCTTTCTTTTGGGATTTCAGATGTTCACACACATGTGAATTATGAAATGTCAAATGAAAATAGAGCTTACATCCTTACACATTACAGATACAGAATGACAAATGCACTAGAAATATAAGTGAAGGATTAAATGATATAAATTACCAGGTTTTATCAATTTATTGTGAGGCATCATACTTAATATTATAGCTCTGCTGATACCGAGAGATATCTTGAACAACTTTGCCTTCCTTTCCCAAGTCCCTGGGAGAACAGTCTTTTCAGCAGAAAGTCAGGAAGGAAAGTGCAGACTTTAGCTTCCTGCTGGTTTTAAATAAAGTGGAGATGGCATCTGCCCTAAATCTGAAGTATGCTCCAAAAGATATTCTTAACAAAGTAAAGGGACAAGTCTAGCTTCTTTTTCCTTTAAGCTAAGAGAGGGATCTGGTGATTAAATAAAGTGTTACAGGCTGAAGCTGGCAGACAGAAATAAGAAATTAAAACTCAGATGCAAATAAGGGTAGAAGCATGACTTTGAAGCTGTGTTTTGTTCACTGAGGTTTGATGTAAGGAGCTTTTTCCTGCACTTTACCCTACAAACCTGATCACGGGAAAATCTGGAATAAGGTGGTAAAAGATAAGAGAAAGAGATAATATTGTGCTTGGGCCTTTTAAGGCTAGGGCTGTAGCTGGACACATTCTCTTTCCCCACTAACCCATTCCCAGCCAAGGTGGTCATCCTGCTTTCAACTGTATGATCCATGAGAGGAAAGGCCTGGAAGATATGGATACAGACAGCTACAGAGAATTGATGCCAGCATCAGTAGCAATGCTATTTCCCCAAAGATCCCTTCTGTCTTTGTTTTACAGCCCCACTGATGAGAAGCAGCAGAGGTGATTCCAGGACATCATGTTTTCACCACAGGCTCTCAAAAGCACAGACAGACAAACATATAACGTTATGAAACAAATGGATGTTTATGAGGAATGAAAGCTAGTCCAGTGAAAAGTTCAGTGGATAAATCAGAGTACTATAATGACATGCTAGTTTCAGGGATGTGAGTTACTATAGGAAACTGGGATTTATAGCAAAAAGAATCAAGTAACAGCTATAATTCCTTAAAAATATAGTAGTGAGACCATAATGACTTCACCTGTCCTGAAAAAATAAATTTTTTTTTAAAAAAAGAGAAAATAACTTTGTTTTTCCTCAGCTTGCTAAAGGAAATACTCAAAAAAAAAAGATAAAAAGGCTGGGAAGAAAGTCAATGACCACATAACCTAATTTACTCCTGCATGACTGCTCATTTGGATAGTCCATTGATAGCCATAAGGAGCACATACAGGCAAGAGTAGTTCTGGTCTGCCATTGCTTCTTTCTCACCATTCTCTTAAAAAAGTCCTGCCTAGGGATGGAAAGTGCTGTAGCCATGGCCTTCAGCCAAAATAAAATCCTTCATCTTCCCAGGAAAAATAAGAACACAAAGTAACCTCCTGAACATTATAAGCCATCCATTACAGGACAAATTTCCACCCAGTGTACTGCAGTGTGGGGCAAGTAGTGAGTGCTTCCAGAAGACATTCTACCAGCTTGCCAGCTTTTTTCAGGAGAAGACAAGGAGAGCCTGTCCATCAGATGGGAGCCATTGTGAACATACATGCAACTGAAGGAAGGGTGGGAGTGGGGAAGGAGACAAACATCCTCCTGAGCACAAGACATTGAATTTGCTGTTTCTGCTCTACATTTCAATTGTCAGTGCTGACATAGGTGATCCCTACTTCCCTGGCTGCTGGAAGCTGATATTTTCCTCCTTCACCTCCAGCTTATTCAGAACTTTCCATCATATATATACAGCTGTCCACAGCAGAGGTAGTCTTTATCATATCTCGCAAAGGATGGGCTTAAGAGCCTCCTCTTCCCGGCTGCTTCACATCTCAGACTTTCCAGTTCCTCTAAATCTGTCCTCTTGGTAACTGCAGAAACACTTCTCTCCATGTATACCCCACATCTCTTGCATGCACAAAACCCGGATAGCATGATAGTCTTGCTCTCAAAGGAGACAGCTCTCAAATTTTCCCCAGCCGGCCTTCCCTTCATTTGACCCTGGAGGCTGAGAGCAGATACCTGGCATACACTGCTGGGACCTGCAACACTCTTGCTCACTCTGTGTGAAGGAAATCTTATGCGCTAACATAAATACATCACCTAAGGCGGGAAACTAGTCTATAACGTTATAGACATATAGTGCATCTCCAATGTGAGAAGTTCCACTGGGATTAATAAAAGGTGGGTTGGAAGCAAATGACAAAATCTGAACATTTTCAGAACTACACTTTTAAAATTCCCAGTATAGATCTTATTTAGAAGGAGTTTTCTACTTACAGTTATGCAACTTGTTTCTGGATGCTGGCAAAATAAAGTACTGTTTCACAGACTTCTCTTCCTCTCACATTGAGAGGACTGGTACCCAAACAAACAACTTCTGTGACAGGGAAAGACATTTCTCTGTCTTAACCACAACTTTCTCTGCAGTTATAGTCTCCCAAGTATATGCAAACTGAGGCAAGAGGCCTGCTCCAGACTCCAAAAGGGGAAAATATTTAAAGGTGAGCTTTTGTATGCAATTCACATATACCTATATTTCTAGCAGGCAGTATTGTTAAAATGTAGATAGCACTGGGCAGAACCTGGTAGCCACTGTGTGCCAAAAGCCTTCTGTTTGCAAATACGTGAAATTTCAGTTTTACACTGAAGATCATGAGTTATTTGGAGAAAAAGACTGAACTGGTAATAAAAACTATTTGCTTTGTTTGCAAATCCATAAATATGTGTTCTGTCTTTCAACAATATTTCAAATGGCAAGATGGAATAACGGTATACCCTTTGGAACCTTTCTTCACTCAAGTACATGTAATCATTACCGTCAGTCCATCAAGCTCCAGGTGAAAATAGGTTCTATATAAACTCTTCTAAGTCACATTTGATTAGACCCTTTTCTGTATGAGTTTGACATGTTTTATAATTTCTTATCACTACTTCTGTGGCGTACTTCACCAGAATAACTTCTGTACCATAACTGACAAAAGAAATCTGACTGTACTACAGTGAATATAATGCTGAAAGTATCTTGCCAAATATGGTAAATAGACAGTATACACACTTAATTGAGCAGAAGCTCTATTCTGAGTAACATCAAGCAAAAACATGTAACGTTTACCAGACAGGAAAAGATATGAAGAAAACTGAATCATGGGTGGAGGTGGCAGAGAATCTATGTGAAGATAAAGGAATGTGACAGTGGAAAGGAACATAAACATTAATACGGAGAAATGCTTATAAATTTAATCAGCTGTATGGTACATATTGTAATTAAAATAAATAATTAAATATGAAAACTAAAACTAATAATACAACCATGGCTGAAAACTGTTTTTACTTTAAGTATGTCACAGAATCGGAATCACAGAATGGTAGGGGTTGGAAGGGACCACGAGATATCATCTCGTCCAACCCCCCTGCATGAGCAGGCACACCTAGAGCAGGGGCCACAGGACCACGTCCAGGAGGGTTTTAAATGTCTCCAGGGAAGGAGAGTCCACAGCCTCTCTGGGCAGCCTGGGCCACTGCTCTGTTACTCTTACAGTAAAGAAAGTTTTCCTCATATTCAAGTGGAACCTCCTGTGTTACAACTTGTGCCTGTTGCCCCTTGTCCTGTCATCGGGCGCCATTGAGAAGAGTCCAGTCCCATCCTCCTGACACCCACCCTTCAGATA
>VZTV01004698.1:2896-21467 GCA_013400875.1 Anhinga rufa | reverse complement strand
GTTTTCAAGCCTTCTCTAAGAGCTCTTCTGGGTTTTAACTTGGTATGTTTTGCCAATTTTTCAAAAAGGCTGTAGAAATTAAGGCTGTGTTTGAAGCTTCACTTAAAGTGTTTATACTTTGCACAAGTTCCTGTGAAGAAAATATTGAAGGAGGAAAAAAATATTCTGAGACAGCAGAAAATTTTCTCCATTTCTAAATGTTCAGTTGTGGAGCCTAAGCTGTAATAATAATACATTATATTTACTGTGTTTGTAGCCATTTCTTATTGATTACTAAAACTTAAAGCAACAGCCCATGTAGTAGAGGTTTACTGAGAAAACAATGTGAAAATGAGGGGAACTGAAGTTAGGGCCTGACTTTTCTTAATCTGAGCTCATAATGCTGGACACACCACCAAGAGCTTTCCACTGAGGACCATAGGCTAACAGGGAAGGCAGATGTGCCACCCCAAGGGTTTCTCATTAAAGCGTGCAGCAAAACTGAGCATGCAATAAAATGCTCTGAGACCCAGTCTGAGCTCTAAAGTTGGTTCGATCACTATGTCAATGATTCACAAGGCTGATTAGAAAGGGGAAGATGGAAAGAAAAAGCTGATTTTGCTTTGATGGCAGAGGAAAGCAGCAGCCCCTGCTGTATGCCTGTGCTCTTTCTCGAGCATGCTTGGTTCATTACTTTTCCTGGAGACCCCTGCAGCTTGTCCACAGGCTGTGGACACGGTAAGCACCAGCCCACAGAGAAGGAAAAGACAGAGAAAAGCCAAAATAAGAAACAGCTGTGGCACTGCTCAGTCCAAGTGAAGACTCGATGGTTGCTCGTGAAAGGCCAGTGCCCACTCCCTGTGGGAGTCTTCTCCTTGATGTAGAAATCACAGACAGGTTCTCCTATAAAGCTCCTTTCCACTTGCATAGCAGAAAAGGCCTGTATACATGAGGACAGTTTTTCAGAAGTGGCCTCTGGTCTATCCACAAAACAAAGCTAATTCCGAAGGCTGCTCTGTGTGACACCTGAAAAGGAGAGGCCAGACTGCCAGGGCAGGTCTGACAGGCACCCAGTACCTATGGAGGAGGTGCACAAGCTCTTGCAAGTGCTTATGAAGGCCGTGATTCATGTCTAACTGTGAGTCACAGAAAAGAAAGGTCCATTCACGCATGTGTCCTAGACTTCCCAGAGGACAAACTCCAGCCTTTTTCAGAGAATAAATCATGCACCAGGTTTCCAAATGACCAAGAGCCCTTTAGGATTGTGTTTTCAAAGGCACTTACCAGTTTGGTCATTTCTGCAAATCTGGATCTCAGGTGATGAAATAGGAGATGGGATAAATTTGACTCTAAGAAGGTGTCAGAAACATAAATATTAGAGATGAAAATCCCTGTTAAATCATCTCTTCTGTATTAAACATATTTCCTGCATTTCCATGCAGACCATGCTTTTTTTTTTTTAATTATGTATTAATATTCACAGGAATGGGTGCTTCTAAGTAATTCCTGAGATCTTTTAAAAGTATTTATTTAAACATTTTTTCTTCTTCCAGTATGTCACTTGCTCACATATCAAAAGTTTAGAAAAAGGCACAGAGCACCACTGTGCTCACAACCAGCTCCCTGAATAGTCCCTCTGCAGCTGTAACTCAGCAGGAAAGCTAAGCTGCTTGGATGTGTTAATTAGTTGGCAGCTCTGCTCAAATTTTCAGCAGTAATGCTTAGTGCTATAGGTCTGTTTCCAGACATATACTTTTATTTTGCTGTTTCACCAAGCAAATCCTGTAAAAGGAAGAACAAGCACTGAGTTTAATAGGAGTTAATGCATTACTTTACAAGCTCTTCACGGTTGAGAGTCTAAAGTCTTCCTTTCAGTGATGTAACTGAGACAGCTGTGAAACGCTAGTAATGACCTCCGCTAAATGAGTGAGTCGGTTTGGTCCAACTCCCAGCAGATAAATAATGGCAGATATATCTACCCTTCAGCTATTTGACTCAGCTTTGGGAAGGAAGCAGTGTTATGTGAGCCCCATCGTAATGTAGCTCCACACAACCAGCTGCACCTAAGTGAGCAAGCGTGAGGTTAACCCCGCAGCTGAGGCCTTGCGGCCACATTGTGACTGGATGTCCCTGTCACACAAACCACCAAAGAGCCTTAACAGCCTCCGACATGGCATCAGTTCATTAAACATGGAGCCTGGGCAACTTTTTGTTCTGTTTTTTGCTGTGTCAGTGGCTCATTGCATCTCCTCAGCCAAATGCATAATCACCCAAAATTGTAAGATCGGGATTTGTTTTTTTCTTTTAATTCAAAGTAGTATCTGCAATGAACAGCTAGCTTAACTGGTTCTTTCTCAAAGCAAGATTTTTTGTTTATTAAGTATTTATTTTATATATTTACTGAGTTAGTTTAAACACATTTTAGAGTATCATGCTTGACCTCCTCAACACTGAGAGCACTTTCAGACAGTGCATCACCCATCACCTTCCACATGGTATGTGCACTGCAGGAGGCTATCTCAGTTTTCAAAAACAATGTTAGGCAAAACCAGTCACCTCCGAGCACTGTAAAGGTCCAGTTTCCAAAACCCTGGGAATTTTCTTTTTCTCTGTTTCATCAATAAGCAGCAAGTTATTAGCACAGTCAGGATTATTTTTACTTCTGTTTTCTGGATATCCTTAATGAAGTACACATTGAAAAGGTTTCTTTCATGAGTAGGTTTTCTTCTGCAGCTTTTCCTTATTGCAGGGTAACATCATAAGAGGGCTTCAGTCAGCTGTATGTAGCAGATATGAATTCAGTTCATTTGAAGTGACATATTGTAACCAACAATCATACATAATTATTTCTACTGGTGCAAAATAAATGCATGAGGTAAAAATAAAATACAACACACTAACATATTCAGAGGTCAGTTAAGGTAAATGGTGTTTACCTAGTTTTGTTTGGATGCTACAGTATTTAGCTACTTCTCTATACATTGGATAAGTGGGTTTATCCTTAGTTTGGATGTATGGCTATACAACTTCCACACAGCCTGTCTACTCTTCCCTTACAGTTAAAAAAAGATCAGTGAAGCAACTTCAGTCTTCATAAATAATTCTGCATTATGATGATATAGCAAAAGTGCCATTTCAAGTGGCATTTGAATGGCAGAAACCAGCTGACAGTTAAGTGTGGCCCTTCAAGACAAGAAGTCAGGAAGATTAATTTATGTTTTTATGCAAACTGTGCAAAAAGTGCAAAGAGCCAAACATATTGCTTATCTCCTATTAGTGTCCCAGGGGAGACATTAGTCATAGCAAGAACCAGTAGCCAAGAAATAGCACAAACATAATTCGTCTGCTGGAGAGAGGACTGTCACCCATGCACATGGCTAAGGCAAAGGCACCCATGGAGGCAGAGGACCCGCAGTGGGGCTCTCCACCCACAGTGATCCCAGCCAGGCAGCTTTGAAAAATACTCCCTTTAAAATTTTTAGGGATATGGTTTGTTTATAAAATACTGTGTTGTAAGGTCTGTAGCCTCACTTTCTTCAAACTGCCTTATGCCAACTGTTAAAGACATGTCTTTAAAAAGAGTATCTGCAGTAGGAGAGTAAATGTGGCATTGCTTGCTCCACTGGAAAAATACTAGACTACCTGATCAGTGAAGTGATTCACTTCTGATATTGCAGTTTCTGTTTTTTTAAGGAAGTCACCTTTGGTTTGGAGCTGAATAGGACTGCAAGTGTTTACCCATACAGACATACATTGAATACTGAGATATTATCACAGTGCTTAAAACAATATTTGCTAGGTTAATTTCCAGGCATTAAACTTGGGAATTAAAAAAAAAATCTGAAAACAAAGTGTTATTGGTAAACATCTACATTGCTCACCCTTGGATTTTCCAAGAGATAGTTGAAGGGGATCAGATATGAAATATTTGTCCTTTCTTATCCCCACAGGAATATTTGAGGCACTACAATTCTTTTTCCATTTTTAAAATGGCAAAGACAGCCCTAACTAGCTGCACATCCCACACTTGAAATTACTTAGTCTTTAAATTGTTTATTATGTATGCCCACCTGTATTCTCGAGCTTAAAAGGGGGCACAGAGCTGGCTAAAGGTGATGAATATCCTCGCTGTGATTGCAGTGGCTTCCCTGCATGACACCCACTCTCCCCGGAGTACCACAGACTCATCATGATGGGGGAACTCAGTCTTTGACCAGCCCCGCAGTTAGCTAGCACACAGCCAGAAAAGCAGACATTAATACTTACTGTCATCTTAAATCTGTTTAAAAAAAAAAATCCCAAATTGCAACACATCCCATTCAGCTCCGCTTCCAAGGTCTTTCCAGAAGGTGGCAATCTTGTTTCATATTTGTGTCATTTCCAGCCAGAATCCTGCAACAGGACTGTGACCTGCAGAATAAATGAAGAAAAAACAACTTGATTTTAAACTGGCAGCAACAGGCTTATTATAGGCACAAAATCAAAGGAAAATGAAAAAACTCCTCATCTCTAGAGGTAAAGATATTATAAAGTTAAGCATTTTGACTGAAAACAATATCATTTTTAAAAGTTGTTCTTGGTAGGTAGAATTATTTTGCAACTGTCCTTTTATGTATAGTCACTTTTTAGGACCGAGAAGCTGATCATAGGCCTATTTCTTTAGTCAGAACTTTTAAAGTGGAAGTACGTGCAATGGAAAGCTTTTGTTTCTTTACTGGAGGTGCAAGTTGCCTGCCTCACAAAATGAGTACAGAGGAGCTCTGTACAGGAAAGACGCCGTAAATTTTGCTTCCTGGAAGAACCTGGAGTAATACAAAAGTAATAGGTGTCTGAACACACAATAAAGTTATGTGAATAGGTATTTGAAAAGAATGAACACACTCCAGAGCAATTCAGACCTGGTTTGCAGAGAAAATGAGAATAATTTTCCATTAATAAAGGGGAAGGAGTTACTTCTTGCAGAGGGCCTAATCACACCTGCAATACCTTACTTAGTGAAGGAAATGGGAGATCTACCACGGCAAAGTCTGTGATCCTTATTGAACTGGAAGAAACATGAGTGCAGGATGATTTTTCACTCCTCAGGTCTACTCTTCTGCCATGCTCTTCTGTGTGTTTTGGGATAGTTTGGCCATTCTGCCCTTCCAAGGTCCTGGATGCAGACAGAGACACACCGAGACACAAAAGTGTGTCACAGAAAAGTTTTACCGGGAACTTTTACAGGTGTCACAGCCACAGGCCTGGTTGTAACTCTGGCCAGTGTGTGTGCTCTCTGGAGGGGTTACTGTGACACATGAAATACTTGACATAATTTGGTATTTTGCACCCCAGAAATATTCTCAAGACCAAGGACCTCTTGAAAAAGAACTCCATCCTGCAAGCTGCTTATTAAACCCAGAGATCAATTGTTACAGAGGTTTAATCAAGTAGTAATAAAACATTTCCAACATCAAAGATTTCAAAACATTTAACGTAAAGGAAGAGCTTGTCCACAAACAGGACCAGAATCTGAGGTTTCTCAGGAGCGTTCCATAATGTGCCTGCCCAGTGTCAGGATTTCCCATCACTGTACCTTGGACACGTGCTGAGTCAGGCTTTTGGTGCATTAATGTACTTCTGCACCTACAAAGGTGGCAGCTGAAACGGGTTGATTTCTCAGAGACTCAGCAGTGCCTTGCAGCAGATGCTTTTCATCATCATGTACATTTTTCAAAGATCCTCCCTGATACTTTAATCAGTCATATTTTATAGGAAATAAGAGCACACAAAAGTAAGACAAAAGTATTTCTGGTTCTTTGAGGCATCATCCATTCAAGCCATGCTGTGGCTGCTGAACCACAGAGCTCTTCATCTTCTGGCTCTGAAAATACTGGATTAATTGTTTTCATGCAGAGGACATCTTCGTGCTAGTGTCTCTAAGAGCATCAATCTCTCCATCCTCTGCAAGTGGCTGTTGCTCTGGGCACCAGTACAGCACAGTAACTATAAAGGACAGAAAGCAAGAATTAGGCCAATAAATTATATGTTCCAAAGCACAACAATTGTTATGTTGTGCATGGACTTTTGCAGTTAGCTTAATGAAGTGAGAGTGAAGGCCCCAAAACCAAAGGGTGTGGAAACCTCCAATCTCTTGCGGGCATGTAATAGCAGCAACCACCCAACTCAACATAAGACCGAAATAAATCAGAAAGATAAGAGGAGATTTTTCCTGGAGACTGAAAAACACTAGAACATCTGGACAGAAAAAAAAAATTAGTTGAATGTGTGTTTTGGATGCTTTGTAGGAAAAATATCTGCAAAAGACTGTCTTGTCTTTAAGCACTGAACATTGAGACCCAGGACGTTTCCTGGGGATTAATAACTACCTAGGAGAGTTAATGACCCAGAGAAAAGCTGAGGGTCATTAAAACTAGTCAGTCATCAGCTCATCAGGAAATGCCCTCTGTTGAAGTTTGTGCTGCTAGCACCCCTCCCTCTTGGTAAATACAAGAAAAGAAAGAAGTAGCAGCATACTTTTTTCTGCATAGCCAGAAAGCCCTGAAGACATGCCTCCCATGTGAGGGGTAACGTTGGGGGGCACCATCATTGTGCTAAGCTTTCAAAAAAAGATGATAAAAATTTTCCCCTTGAATTTAGATTACATCAGATAGACATTTAAATAAAAAAGCATTTTTTAAAAGCATCCAGCTAACGAGGTACCTGATGAGCTATCAAGAGAAGAACATCACTAACAGTGCAGCATGTTAGCACATGACAGAAGCTGTCTCTCTCCCCCCTGTTAGAACATCATCATGGGCTACAGGGAAGTGATGCAGAAAAAATTTGCCAGTTTTCTATGTGTCCCCAAAAGTGAACACAGCACAACTCAAATTATAGAGGAGCTGGAAATGGACCACAGAAACACTTCTAGACCTGAGAACGGTTTCTCCCTCCCTTACTTTTGCTCAGCCAGCCGCAGTCCCACTCCCTCTTCAAAGCAATTCCTGTGCCAAGCTGTGCTGCCCATCAGCCCATGCGTGGGGGATCAAAGGGATGCCCCGAAGCCCAGGTCACCCCCAGCAGCTCCATCTCACCCCAGGATTATGGCACATCTGTGAAACAGAGACCTGCTGAGGCACAGTGCGCGCAGCATGGGCTGGGGCACTGATGGTAATGCACCCCACCCCAGTGCAGCCTTATTAAAAAACAGCAAGAAAAAAGAGCAGAAACATTATCTAGAGTATATGATGACAGTGTACATTTCTTGCAAAATTTTGTGTAACCATCACTTTCTTCTCAGTTCCCTTAACTCTGGAATGTGCAGATGCACAAGAGGAAAGGTGATGTTCTGTTGTGAAAGAGATGGAATACTCCAAGTTAAGCAGCCAGGCAAATCTTTGCAAAATCAAGTATTTCATCTATTAAATGAGGTATGTATGATTATTAAGGCATCTTATAGCTTGCAGTTTGGGATACATACAGTATCTGCACATTTCAAACATGAAAAGTAGTATTGTTATATCATATTTCACTGCCCTTAGATTAGGTATAGTTGCACCTGGAAAGTCTCGGACATCTTTCATTAAAAGCTAGATTTCCATTAGTTTAAGTATTACTTATTTAAGGGGTTCTTTACATAATATATTAACTTTATTAATAAAGTACACTTACAGTTGTTAATAGTGCTCTTAGCTGAACAAGGACAGAAGAGGTTTCTGTCCTGAGGCACCCAAATATTATAAGTTATTTGAACTCTCTGATTTGGCAATTGACACTGGGAGAAACATGCTTATCTGAACAGTCCATTTGTCTGAGAGTTTGCCAGTAACAAGGGCAAGTACACGATAGGCAACAACTACAGTCACATATTTTCTACCTTAGTTATACACCACAATACTGTTGCAGGAGCTGGCAGCCAAAAGCAAAGTCATTATTGTTCTGGAAAAGACGTTCTTTCGGGGAAATCTCTGTGTGTGTTTAAGTTAAGGTAGTCAGCCACAAAAACTTGAAGCAGAAAAGTTTTCTTTAACAAGTGGATTTAGTAGTGAAACACGTCTAATCTAAAAATACATTTTTACAAAACCTGAACAGTAAGAGGCAGGGTGATGCATTTAACAAATATAGCTTGAACACAGAGTAGTTATCAGGTACATCCATCCAAAGATCTTAACCACCAATTTTAATTTTCAGCCATGCAGAAAGATCCAAGTGGGCATAGAAGGTCGAGGCAGTGAAATAGTGCAGGCACTACATGACTGGGGTCCTCTCTATTGTCCTCAAGGAAGACAGCAGGGCAAGAACAAACGGGGACTGCCCAGACTATCATCTTCAGCAGCAGAATCTTCAGATAATTTTCAGAGAATCACAGAATCATTTAAGTTGGAAAAGGCCTGTAAGATCATTGAGTCTACCTGTAAACCTAACACTGCTAAGTCCCACTAAGCCATGTCCACAAGCTCCACATCTATACATCTTCTAAATGCCTCCAGGGATCGTGACTCAACCACTTCCCTGGGTGGCCTGTTCCAATGCTTGACAACCCTTTCAGTGAAGAAATTTTTCCTCATATCCAATCTAAACCACCCCTGGTGCAACTTGAGGCCATTTCCTCTTGTCCTATTGCTTGTTACCTGGGAGAAGAGACTGACACCGACCTCACTACAACCCCCTTTCAGGTAGTTGTAGAGAGCGATAAGGTCTCCCCTCAGCCTCCTTTTCTCCAGGCTGGAGAGTCCCAGTTCCCTCAGCTGCTTCCTCATAAGACTTGCGCTCTAGACCCTTCACCAGCTTCATTGCTCTTCTTTTGCTTCATGGTAAAAGGTCTGCTGCATTCTTCCCCCACCATTCTGGGGTGGACAGTGGAGCTGCGTATGAGCAATTTAAGAAACACAGGGCAGGAGTTGTTCATCGCAGACAGAAAAATTCATATAGACACTGTTGTATCTGTGCAGTAGAGACCTTCTGTAACAGAGAGGCAATTATTTTAGAAGTCTCATTTTATTATTTGGGTAAATTATTCAAAGCTGATAAAATAAATCTCTGTATTTTCTCTACAGAATCTTGCTGCACTTTCAACTGGGAAACGTTCTTGCTTCTTTTGACTGAACATTTGGTTCCTCTCAAGAGAAGTGTTCCACCAAATTTCTCTTCTTCCCCATCCCTTGCAGGAAAAGGGTGCACCACTTTTCTTACAGACTTTGTTTGAATGTTACTCCTCATGACTTTTCAAGATGTGCTGGGGTGGAAATACACAGGAAAGCAACTCTCCTTTTACTGCAGGAAAGGGAGAAGGCTTATTTTTAAGTAGTCCTACTTTTGAGCCAAGTGCCTTAATCTTTCTTTTATTACAGAATTTCTCTGCACTTAGAAAAACAGAAGTTCACCAGGAGACAGAAGGACCTTAGGAAGTTCAATCCAGCCTGCTCTCACCAGCACTAATTAGGCAAATGTATTTCCTCAGTGCATACTCCCCTTCCAAGCTTCATTTTAATTTTCTCTGTCTCGGTGTGCCAATCTAGGCAGCAGCTTCCTTCGTCAGAGAGAATAGAAGAGAAATTCAGCAGCCTTCACAGATTAACCCACACATGCTGGAGTTTTGCCTGACATTTCTATCATCAGCAATCAGCACACAAGTGAAATTATTTGCCATATCAACCCTGTGATATCTTTTTGAAATTACAGGGTTCAACGTAAGGAAATAAACAGGGAAAAGTGACACAAGGGAGAGGCAAGAATGCCAGCAAGTCCGAAATCTCTTCCAACATTTTATACAAACTTTTCACTTTCTGAGTTCAGCTGGAAATCTGTCAAAATAGGGCCTTACCATCAGCACATTTTTGACTCAAAGTAGTGGCAATCAGTATGAAACATAAGTAAATACAGGCAAACAAACAAAAAAATGGTCAACCTAATAATTGTATTATGGCAAACCTGCAAGACTGGGAGGAAAGAAAAATAATATATGGAAATTTAAAACATATAGAAGCTTTCAATTTCACTGGAATAATGCTGTGAAATATCAGGCACTATAAGGAGAGCGAATGTCAACAAAATGAACCTTTACCATTCGGTAGATGGGTCTCATGCATCGCACCAGGGGGATTATGAAGGCGATGCTGTGAGCAGGCCCAGGTCTCCTACCAGCTGCAAACAGCATCCGCTGGATTTCACCTGGGCATTAGACTCTGCTCCAGACTTGCTTGAAGAAACATTTGCTGTACACAGAAAGTAGGTCTAAGAGGAGTATAAAGTAGTACAGCTGAGAGAGTTGCGGAGGAGGGGTGGGCGGCAGGGGAAACTTACTGCAAATCAAAATGAGGGGAAGAGGTAATATCTCACGCCAAAAACTGGCAAAGATGACTTTTCAGACTTTATTATGGGATCTCTCTGCAGCTTAATTTTTCCTGTTACAATTACTGATTCTACAGGTTCTGGGGAACTAAGAAAGCTCATATACTCTGAAACAGCTACAGAAGGAAAGCAGAAACCGATAATAGCTTAAGTTAAAAATATGTGACAGCACTCTGGAGAGGTAAGATTGCACTTGCCAAGGCTGGGGAAAAAGCGAGCTACAATAACCTGCATGTTGATAGCCTTGACACGTGTTAAGTTTCAAGCTTCGAGCAGTAGCCGGCTGCAACAAGAGTGACTTTTCTAAAAATTCCTCTTTAGTCATCATATGCAAGCAGAGACTAACTAAAAATCAAAACCTGAAGACTAAAAGACTGTTTCTTCTCAAATATCAGCCTAGATCCATGAAATACTTGCAGAATGAGGGTAATATTTTAATAGATGTCAGCTCTCTTGCCCACCAGGGGCTTTTACAGATACATGGATTCAAGAAACTAATAGAGAAGGGCAAGAGAGAATACCTTGGTGAAGCTAAGTAGGATACTGGGCCATCCTTAATAGTAACAAGGCAATTGTTTTGGGGTTGGGGGGCAGTTTCTAGAGTTTCCCTACACAGTCCCTGTGAGCTGGCAGGGCTGAAGCTCAGTCACAGCTTCCATCCAGGTCTTTGCCCTTTCCACGTACAAGATCCGTGTCTGATGCCTGATCTGCCAACATCATCGGCAACCACAGACCACACAGACCAAAATTATTCTGTTAGCCACAAAAATAAAATCTTCATGCATCTCCTCAGTTTAAGACCCATCTTCAGAAATATGTTTGCAACCTAACTTATTATTCAAAGACAACTGTTAACATAATCACTCTATAGAACAATTTAGGAGGGGAAATGGATAAACGTCATTTAACATAGGGAATACACTACTGTACAGGGCTTTTCCCAAATTAAAACTGCAAAACTTGATAAAAGCAGTCATATTCTTGCAACAATAATACTAAACTAGTAACAACGATGTTTTGTAAGACAATGAGCTTACCGGGATGGAAGCATCCAGACCTAACAGGTTTCAGTAGTAGTCAGAGCTGATAATGTAGTTTAGTATCCGCAAAGCAAATTAACAGCCTATTTAATAATATGCACTACCACATACAAACACTGTAATTTTTAGAAATTCACAGAGCTGACAGAAGACAAGAAACATTTGTTCAGAGAGAACAAGGCTGGGCAATTGTCTTCTTTCTTGACCTGGAACACTGAGATCATCTACAAAGAGAAGCTCTGGAGTAACACTGCCTTCTGTATCTTGCAAATTCTTGGTCTTTCGGTCTGTCTGTTAATTTTGCCAGACAGCCATGCATCTTATTTTTGAAGATAGCTGTTCAAGAGAGGAAGGATTAAGCTATCACAGCCTGAGGTCCAAGAAATTAAATTTGCTACTTCTCTGAACGTCACTTTGGGACTGCCTTAAACTTTTCTGGGGCACAGGGGTGGGATGTTGGATTTCTCCAGCCCTGCTGCTTTTTGTGTGCTTGCACATGGGAGGGAAGGAGAATGCAGCCCTTACACGTGATGCACTCACAGTACAACTGCCAGGCAGCCTACCCTTCTGCAAATACCATTAGGAACTTTTCTGTTCAAAAAAACAAACTTAAACCAACATTAGCACTGTAATTATTGCAAAGCTGTTGAATGGGCCACTCTGTTACCTAAAGTCTATTTTAATCCCAAAACAACATAGTTAGGATGGGAAAGACTTTTTAAAGGTATTTGAAATATGCATATTCCATTTCAGGTCCAGGGAATCAAATTACCAGCCTGTAAGTGTGATAAGGCAGCGAGAGATTGCAGAGACCCTGGGCGGCTGCGGGACTTGGGTAATTTGCTCAGCTCAGTCCTCGGACAAGCAAAGTCCCCGGTAACACCAGCTGGAACGTGTGCACTGCAGCCCCGAACAGCTGGGAGGAGAAAAGGCCAGTCACGAATTAAATTAAGAGGTGTAATATGCTGTGAGAAGAAAAACAAATTGAGATTGTGAAAACAGGTGCCAACTGACATTTACTCAATAGTCAGTCACACTTTCCTTTCTCTCTATGTGATTAGCAGCTAAGCTGAATTAGGATAGATTTCATGCTTCTGTGACCTCCCAGAACCCCCCTATGGAAAAAGAAAAACACCTGTAGCTAGAAGTTTTTTTTCCAAGAGGGTAAAAGTGCCTAACTACTGTGGAGCTGGGTTGGCCAGACTGGTACCCTAAGGCAAAAATATATGTATATATGAGGTGACTACAATCAGATTAATTTTTTTTTTTAATTAGTCCAATAAGTAGCACTAAACACAGGGTTTTAAAGTAACACTAGTCTGGCAAACTGATGGATTTAGTTATCTGCATCATTCAAGGATGTTTTAATTGTTGTTGTTTGGAGAATAAGCTGAAACCCTTGGGCACTATCCTGAAGTTCCTGGGAAGGACTGAATTGAAATGCAACAGGTCCAGTTTTTCCCTGCAGAGCCTCATTCTGTTTCCGTGCCTCTGAAAGCAGGACTTGGATTTTGTATCAGCTCCATTTAGGGCTCCCTGAAACAGAGTGTTGGGGTGGGAGGGCTCTGGAGATCACCCTGATACCACTACACCTGAACATCATTCCTCCACCAGAGCTATAGCTAGTCACACTGTCTGGTGAGAAAAAAAACTCTTCTTCCACTGCCTGGGCAGCCTCTCCTGCCCAAGCATGGAGGCTCCCGTGGGCTTGGCACTGAGCCTGGCCACTCTTGGCTGGAAGGCTTACCGGAGGTTTCTCAAGGCTGCTTCTGCGCAGTGCAGGCTCCACACAACTCTGAGCTCCTCTGCCAGCGTGGAAGCTACTGCAGATTTTCAGCAAATTGGCTTGCAAACAAACCAGTTGAGCCAATTCAGATGCCAAGGGTGTCCCTGACAAAACCAAAACCTTCTGGTAGGGTAACATTAAGTAGACAATGTGCCAGGTCTAACTGCTAAATCCAGTACAACCTCCTTGTAAACTCGCAGCCCCCATAATTTCAGAAAAGTCTCCTTTAAAACAAAAGGGTTGACAGGTCTATTAAGTAGTGTCTGTGACCACAGAGCAACGTTCAAAAGCAAACATCTCTCTTTCCCAAAAGCACCAGAATTATCAGAACAAACAATTTTGGTGGAGCTTACCACTGGCTATGCAAGGATATACCCATCCTGATCATGCTTGGCTTGCAGCAAATATTCAGCCCCATCCTGTAGGGCTCAGAAACACACTCAGCCCTGCCCCTCCAAACCTAAGTGCAAAACATGAACCACCCCCGAACAAGCCCAAACATGCTACGATGCACAGATGCTTCAGGGGAAAATAACTTCAACATATACCTTCCGCTCATTTTTAAGCTCACTTACTTTTATGTGATAACATGAAGTTTCGGGACTCTTAAACACAGCAGTGTTAAATTAACATATTTTTTTTTCTCAAAACCCTCCACAGATGAACAGATGATGGCAAGCGTGTACCGTAAGACCACTCGATGAAAACGTCAGGGGCCTTAGAAATTGTTCACATTCCCTGGCCTTCAGTTTCATGATCATTATCACAATAAAATGTTTTTGCTTATTCCTTGCACACCTGCTGTGTGTCAGTTTTGCCGCATTGCAGCTCCATTACCACACACGCTGCTCATACTGACATACACAATCTCTTTCTTTATACCAAGCAGATCTTAGGCACTGTTGGCCCATCACACACTGATGAAAACCACAGCACATAAAATGCTTTGTAGAGAGAGAAGAATGTAGACTGGGAACGTGGTTCAGGGTTAGATTAAATGAGAACAGAGATCTGGAACTTGCCGTCATGAAGTTTTGGATCAAAATTCATAAATATTTCCAAAGTATTTGTTTTCATCTCATATGACCAACCATTCTTGTGAAACGTCAGCAGAAAATCAAGTCAAGAGACTGGCTCCTTGAATTTTGAAGCCATAAACCATAACCAAAACATTCTGCAGGGAGCGGGAAGGATGGATGGAAGAATAGATGGAAGGGGTGTAGATCCAAGAACTCCCCTGCCTGACTTCTTTTTAACCTCTACAATTCAAGCGGGGTTACATTTGGAGTTTCAGTTCCTCGATCCCACTTCATCCTAATTGCTCTCAGGAACTTTATTGCCTGCCCATGAGTACCTTATCAGATGTATCATTCAATGTAAACTTGCAGTATACAATCTGCTTTAAAATAAATTTGGGGTTAGAAGCATACTGTCCAAGGAATAAAAAAATGGTTAAATATTGACTACATAATTGATACAGAGCATGTTTTAGTGTTTGATCTGATTTACATGTATTTGGAACTATTAATTTTTTTATAAGGTTAGTTAGTTTGACAAAAAGCAGTCTCACACATATTCCTACACTGAGTAAACAGTAACTGCTGCAGCAAAACCTACTAAGCACAAACAAGACTAGAAGTGCCTGTTTTGTGTCAAACACATTTGAAAAAATAAATAGCAGACTTTTTTTAACTTTACATTTTACACTAAGTGAATACTGAAAATCTCAGGTAGTTATTCTTGCAAGATTTTCTTCTTAGGTCTTGTGAATGGAAATTACCTAAACAATGCAGCAGGCTATTAGTATTAAGCAATGGAATTTATCTTGCATGTGGAATTGTTAATAGTAAAGAGAAGATTAATTTAAATGAAATTATTCCAGGCCCGTAAGAGACAGGCCTAGAAATAAAAGTCCTAAATGCAATTTCTTCCTCAATGAATTTAAGAAGCTGCCACCATGTAGAAGGCAAAAGCGTCCATGGTTGAATCAGGCTCAATGACAGTAAACTCATTCATTTAGCATTTGCATTACTGTTTTGTTATCAGCTTCTGTTAGCCAAGATTTCACTCTGTGTCCTTACCCTCACTTATACTGACAAAGCATTCTTTAACAACTCGGGTACTTCCATGCTCTGAACATCTGTAATTTCCACAAACTGCAATTCTTTGGCCACAACGTCTTTATAGACACAACCCCTCTACCTTTAAGAGAGTTCAGTGCTCTTGCAACAAGTGGATCCATGGCACCACTCACCATGAAGGTGTTTGCATTGTCCATATTTCAAGAACAACTTAATGGAAAATATTCCAAAGATCATAAAACACTCAAGGTCACTGAAAAAGACGTGCAAAAGTATGCCAGTCTTTTTTAGCCCCTTCCGATATAAGAGTGAGTTGCAAATATAAAAGTACTACAATGAGATTAAAAAAACCTCAAGAAAACAATCAACCAAAAAGAAGTCTTTGAAACAGGCATTAATATTGTTGTATTTTTATTTTTAAATGAAAAATCAAAAGCATAATTCTTTGTTTCCCCATATTCCATTTTACAATGCTATAGTTCCTCAAAAGATTGACTGAAGGATCTGTTTGTACTTAATACTTTAGATTGCCACATATATATAAATATATAAAATTTTTATATGAAGTATAAAAACCCTAATGTTATAAAAAGTGGTAATGGATGTATATTTTAGAACTCCTTGTTTTACTTTTCCTTGGAAAAACCAACATGGGATTTGCTGATTGGAAAAAAATTAATCAGAGAAAAACTATATGTTACCTCCAGCAATTCCTAGTGGTGGTACTTCGTCCTTTTTGTCTTTTAACAAAAATACAAACATTTTCTAGCTAAGCTGACTGGCCAACAGAGATTTAACTAATTTTTTTGTGGTCAACAAAAGCAGTTTGCAAAGACTGGGCAGTTTATTTGGAGAGTAATTCTCTAAATCTGTGTTAAAACCTACAAACAGTTTATGGGAAAGGAAGCAAGAGTATTTCTCGTGAAAAAGTATTTCTCTGATGTGAAATGCTTAATGCAACATGTTTGTCTCAGAACCACACATGCGCACAATACTAGAGATGCACAAAGAAATTAACAGACCAGTAAAGAAACTCATTCACAACTTGCAAAGTTCAATTATTTACAGTCTAGTTGGTATAATCGGTGTGAGAGCTTAAAGTGTTGGAGTGGGGAGGGAGGTTGGTGGGGTTTTTTGTTTAAGCTTCCACAATAATTCTGAGGTTGAGGGTTATTTCTGACCCATCTCGATTTTTTGTCTGCAGTGCTTTCTTTTCAGTTTATTCAGTTCCCTAAAGTAATGGAAACAGTGAGAATATTGTACTTCATGTGCTGTTACTAAATGGTTACAAAGTTTTACTGCTTGTTTTCTGAAGAAACTGGTTAATGGACCCGTTACCAGAGTACATCTCTTTCACTTCAGTAAACTATCACTTGACTCAGCATAAAATAAATCAACACAATAGTTTTCAGTTAAAATAATTTGAAAAAATAAAAGGTAGCTTCTTATGGATTCTTATTAATTCTAGTCCACAATACTAAGTGCACACTTTTATTATGTGCATTGACGAAAGTCAGGTGAATGATTTCTTCTCAACACGGATGGCTGAAGTTGTGACTGATATCGATGTCATTTTTGTTAAGAACTGTCCAAGATCAATCCCATTTTTTTTAAAATTAGAGTGGGTAAAAAATAAACCAAAGCAATCCCTCCTCCCCCACAGTAACCCCCCTACAATTTACAGGGGCTCTACTTGTATTACAACATCCCTCACTATCCACTATTCTCAATTCAATAGGCTGCGCAGAATGGAGAGAAGATGATGTGGTCCATCCTAGAGACTTTATATTACACAAACCCCAGTGAGACAAAGAATCAGTCAAACTAGTCATGGGTAGGATCTCACTTCGCTAACTGCCCATATTGATTCCTTCAAATTTTTCCCTTATCTTGATTACAAGAAACCCAATTATAAAGAAAATTGCTGAGAACAGTTTTATATAAGAATTCTACAAATTGTAGTGAATTACATTTTAGAGACTAAATAGTCATGCCATTCTCTTCTACCTAGCAATTAAATAACAAATCACATCAACCAGTGCTCAATCAATAGTGGCAACAACAGCACAGAGAGAAACAAAAATATTTTCGTATGAGTTCGAGTCGTCAGATTCTTGACAGTGGCATCTCTTCACATACTACTTTAATTAGGGTTTTTTTTCAGTTTCAGTTGGTTGGTTTTTTTTGGTGCCTGGGGTTTTTTTTTGTTTGTTGAGGTTTGTTGTTGTTTGTTGTGGTTTTTTTTTTCCTCCCCCGTTGGTGAGTTGGATAAAAATGCAGAGTTTCTCTCCCAACATAGTCAGAAAAATTTGACAAATGCGTTCTTGTCTGGTATCCACCTGCACTCTAGTCCATACAAGCTAGTGACAATCTGTTACGATAGCCTGTTATGATTACTAGGTGATTGATTCTAGTGTTCAAATCATTGTTCGGCCTTTGCCACAATAAAAATCTTGTCGTATGAACTACCATAATACCAAAAATTTAACTTAAAAAATTAAATGATTGCTCAAGTAATTCTGTTTATGTATTCTTACTTCAATAAATTACTGCTTTATTTGGAAAGAACACTGCTTAATACCCTCTATAGCATCATCCATGAATTTTACTCCTGTCCCCAATATGGTCAAGCCAAAAGAGTCTACCTACACAAACAGCCATCTACCGAGTATTACTGAGCTTCTTACGGCTCAAGAAGACACACTCTCTAGGAACTATATTCTTGGCAATATCAGTACTATGGATGAAAAAAATTGGGATGGATTCTATAGCAAGTGAAGTAGTTGGCACAAATGTTTATATGTGGAATCACTTGGAACTGCTCAGGTACTTCAGCCCATCCTTTCACTGGTGAGAGCCCATGTCGTGGTTCTACAGAACCCCTGTCAATAACACCCACCCTCTGCAGGCTGCAGAACAGTTAGGCTACAGCACATTTAAAGGCATTTAGCACAACTGTTGGCTGGAAGCTTCAGCACTGCTTCGAACCTGCACTTAAGAAAAATACCTTCATTTTCTTTTTATACATGTGATGTAGAGAACCTTGGATCCATGTTTCCTTTACATGACACTGCACAAAGCCAGCAAAATTGGTGAATTCCCAATTGCATGACATTCGTGTTTCACTTTGCACTAATATGATTACCCAAGACAGCAGAATATTGAATGAAGCTCCTACACTTTTCTCCCCAAAATACCTCTTGTGTTTTTTTACATTAGGTATAACCAGGCCTTGTTCGTTTGCAAGAATGATGTTAGGGATTACTGGCAAGCCAGTGATTTAAACCAACACAGACAATATAAAATTGAGCAGGTAAGATGGGAAACCAATTTTTTAAACAGACTATAAAGGAATG
>VZTV01004691.1:0-26820 GCA_013400875.1 Anhinga rufa | reverse complement strand
GGTTGGAAAAGACCTCTAGGATATCAAGTCCAACCAAAGACACCAACTGTACAGTGACTTGTCCAAGCACATTATTATACATATATACAGTTGTTTTAACTGTTTACTGCTTTCTCATGTACAGTGATTTTTAATGCACATTAAACTGCTAGCCTTAGCCAATTTCTGTAGTGTCCAGACTTGCTTACCAGTGACTTTTAAGGCCAGTAATTTCTCACCAAAGTGATTCCAGTCGTTTTGGCCTGACCCCATCCCAATGAAAGTATTTTCTGTTTTCACTGCTGCTGTCAGGAATACATCTCTGTGGGATGCCCCTGAGTGTCCGCAGCCTGCAAACCCGGTTTTTGAAGGTGGAGGAAGCTTGGCAGATGTTTCCAGCCTCTCTGGTGCAGAGCAATCCTCTCCTTGCTTTCAAGAAGTTGACTTCTTTGCAGCAGCTTGCATATTCGTTTTGACTCGCTTCTTTGCCAAGTAGTAATCTGGAGAACGACACATAAACAGAATTAGCACTACAACACTGAGAACGGCTGCTTCTCAAGAAATCTCTCAAATCTCGTTTTTGTGTTGAAGAAGTCATTTAGACTTCTCTGTGTCTCGTGAATGAACAAAACTAATACCTTTAGCATGTTCCACATAAAGCTATGTAATACCAAGTAAAACAAAGGAAATGCACTGGCTTTTATCCAGCTGAGATCAAAAGACTTTGGACCCTCTTATGCAAGCTGAGCAATGTGACATTTCACTCCAACTTTTAGATCCATGGCTGCAGTGCTTTCCAGACGGAAATAGAGTTTTTTTCCCTCCTTAAAAATAACAAAAAAATACTCTGCAAAATAACATCAGAAGAACTATATATATGGGGCACTTTATTTCTGCTTACTAGATCAAACTGTGGATTCAAGGAGGACTGCATAAAACCTTGCACTACTACTGAATTATAACTATCTTTGCTCAGAGAGTCAGCACTGTGGCTCATGGGGAGAACACCCATTACAATTTCTAACATACATGTAGTTGAATCTTTGTTTCAGGTGCAAATGTAAATCAACCTTAACTACAGAACTGTGATTACAACACAGGAGTTTCCCAGTAAGTTCCTTCTCTGCCTCCCAGCCTTGCACAAAAAAATACATACTTTTTTTTTCAGGTAAATAAGGCAGAATTAGTTGAAATGGAAGCTAGATGCTTATTTAGAGTTCATGGGATTTGTCTGGTGTAAATTTTCTGTATTCATAGTAATGAATTCACTCCAATTTCAGTTGAGGATGTGGGCTCCATGATATTTAAACTGAGCTTTCTATATAGTCAAATTGGCAACACCTATCGAGTCCTAGCAGCCTAAAGTCTTGCATTAATTTCAATGCAGAACATTATTGGTGGGATGACTGGAATTCTGTAGGCTTCCACAGCCAAGTTTGTGCAAGGAGATTCCTGCAGCCAACTTCCTTAAGGATGCATGTGCATGGCACAATGCAATGGAACGCAGCGGTACCTGAGCCAGCCCTAAGTTAAACTTCTGGAGAAGAATATGATCCCAAGGGGAGTATATTCTCCCAGGCAGGAGCATACACTGCTAACTCAGTAGAAAAGCAAATCCTACTATTGCTACAACCTGCTGTAATCTCTCAGTGGAGCAGCAGAGGAAAGGAATAGCAGTAAGAATAACAAGCTTACATTACCAAATGTAATCCTTACTACTTATTTCTTCCATTTAGAAGACTTCTATATAGCTATCCCCCATTTTATTTTGGGAAAAGAAATGCATTAGGAATTATGCTTAGTAGATTAAATTCAGAACAGACTTCAATAGTTGGTATTCCTATTTATGCCTGTGAAGAATTTTAGCAAGAGCCCAACTGCTCAGATGCCCACCCAATGGAGCCTAGTTTCAAAACTGATAGAGGTGCGTAAAAGCCAGGGGGATGCAGATTCCCCAGAGACATATTCAGATGGCCTCCATCTGAGATACTAAACAGAGTCCATGGAAATTGGCTGGTTTGCCTAAGGGACCTGCAAAGAGTACCTGCGCTGGCATAAGTAAGGTACTGAGGAGGCTGCTGCCTGCAGCCTGTCAGTCAGAAAGCCTGGCCACAGGGACCTAGGAGGGAAAGATTTCTGTTGTTTAAATATGCCTACCTAAATACCTGCTTTCCTTTCCTCCCCATTTTCTCCCCAGCCATCTTGCGTGAACTATCTGCTTCAGTAGTAGGACCAGCTAGTGAAAACATGCGGTTGTTACCAATTTTCTCTCTTTGACATTTTGCAAGGAGGCAAGGATGTATGAATGCTTTTGAACTTGAGGCTTACCCAGAAAACAGAGCAGAACCACACTGGGTCCACAATGAAAAAGAGAGAATGGAGATGGAGTAAGTCTACCTAAAAGGGTTGGGAGATAGAATGGAAAATCTGCTTTCATACTGGTTAACTCTCTGTGTGTTTAAGGAGTCAAATGCAGCAGGAAAACCTCTGCTCCTTCCACTCTGGAGGTGCCAATGCCCACAAAACCCCATAGTTGGTTTTTAATATATCGATATTTATTTAATGGGCCACAGCTGTCTTTGAAAGTCTAAATTAAATGCACATTGCTGGATCTTAATGTAAAACATCGCAGGGGTGTTGTTGACCAAAGCAGAACACAGATAACTGGGTTCAAATCCAACCTCAGATCCTAATCCTAAACTAACCTTTCATTACAGGATAACAGAAGACAAGCGAAGGGGCAGAAGCATGGGGTCAGACCATATCAGTAGGTATCACATTTTCCCTGGCTCAGTTTTGCCTGAATTACTTCAGTTGTGCCCAGAGGGGCAAGGTTCCTGCAAGAGGAAATCTTCCAGTGCATACTTTAGCTGGCAATAAGATGTGCGTGTGTGTGCCTGTGAGAGAAGGATTGAGACATGGACTGATCTCCACACCTCACCAAAAGAGAAGACTGCAAACGATTTTCCTGGCCCATCTCGCACACCTAGATTCCTTGGGGAGATGGGTACTGTTGTTAGACTGAAGTGTCTTCTCTTATGAAAACACATGTGGGAAAGTGTTAAAACTGTGCAGCAGGGTATTTTGGTTTCTGCATCCCCTGATGAAATGTTTCTTGCCTGGGGAAAACAAAACGGAAGGAAAATATACCCTGGAAATATCTGCATAATTTACTCCCACACACCTCGTGAGAGATTTACAATTGAACAGCAGTTCCCTCAAAACATCACAACATTGTGCTCTGAATTACACTTCTGTACTCCTACCTGTAAATTATACTGTTAATTAGTTAATGGTTGTAAAGTGCTTTGGAGAAGAAAAGAGCACTCATTAAATACCATTGTTCTGTACTGCAGTGAGCAATGTTCCACTGTTCATTAATCTCCAACCTCTTCCTGAACCTCTTGCTAGCAATTAAGTAATATACCCTCAAATAGCAAATTAGTCTATTGTTTGACTTAACTGAGATCAACATCACCATTCAGAAAGTGTTTCCTGAAACCTTAGCTTCAATTATCTTCTAGGAAATTTCAAGCTGGTGTCTCACATCAAATTCCCGAAAGAAAATCCTTGGTCTACGTCTTGAAAACCTCAGTCTTGGATAAACCAAAACCCCAGTACAAACAAGGGAAATCTAATATATGGGATTAGATTTTTCAAATAAACTCAAATCCCATGGAGAAGAGAAAATGAGGGGCCAGATGTTCAGAAGACCTTAACATGCAGGATGCTAAGAACTTTCTGAGAGAGCTGAGAACCTAAAGCTCTTTTATGGGTGCTGAAACCCACTCCTTTGTACATCTGGCAGCAAGCGAGAGGCATTTGAAAACCCAGCCCCTCCTGCCGCCTGGCCAAGTTTAAGATCAATTTGCCCTTAAAATTCCTGGATGCCTTCACCGAATATGATATCCAAGCTGAAGTTAGCAGGAGACCTGGCTGCTCTCTCTGGTTCCTGGTCTTCCTCCTAGGGCTCAGCTGGCTGAATGGTTTTCCTTATTGCACTTGGGAAAGGGTGCACACGGCCGAACTTATAAGCAAGCAATCTTCAAAAAACTCCCATCTGATGGGCAACCTTGTTTTCCTGTTGGGTTCCTGCTTGAGAAGTCACCTCAGTACTTTTCTTAGACTGCCTTTTTAAACGTCTAACCCTCCTAACCATCCCAACTATCCTTCTGCAAGAAGCTGTCATTATCTTACTGCTCTGTGACAAGCCCTAAACAGACCCCCAGGGCCAGGAGAAGGGCTGTGGCACAGCGGCACAGCACCTTGAAAAACACAAGTCCCATGCCCATCGATTTAGAGCATGCCTTCCTCCTCCTGCAGATGCTTCTTTGAAGGTTTGTACTTTCTTAAAGCAAGACTGGTTTACGGGCCCACCAGAGAATTTCTAAGCAGCTGCTGGGACCAGGTTTGATCATCTGAGCCACACCAGGGTCTCACACACCTGTTAAGGATGTCTGTCTTTTCTTCCCTTCTGAGATCCTCTTGCCCACTGTTTTCTTGGAAGTGTTGGGTTTCTCAGTCAGTGCCACCTGGGCAAAGTGGTGATCCTTGTCCTGCCTTCCCAGGGGCCAGTTCAAGTGCTGCAGTGGCCTCCGAGCACCTCCTACCACGTAGCTGTGGTAGAAGGTGGGTGCCTTGTGGCCCCTGAGCTCCTCCCACAGCAGGAGCCCCTCCACTGGCATGTCCCGGAGGAAATCAAAGTTCCACTTCTGCCGGGCCCCCTCGACGCTGTTGCGCAGCATGTGCTGGAAGTCCAGCTGCAGCTGCTCATGGTCTACAGGGCCAAAAAGGTTCCTCCGGGCATGGGTTGTCCTCCCCAGCCTCCACCCCATCTTTTCTCCTTGGTGCCGCTCTCTGGCGAGTGTAATACAGCAGTGACGCCCTGCCAAGGACAGAAAGACCATCAGCTTCCCTTTGCATGCTCAGTTTAGTGGGCACTGCATACTCTAGATAGTAACCTTGATACTTTTAATCCCACTACAGGAAATCTTGGCCTATTTTGAAATAAATTTATCCCAGTCTCTAGCCCAGGGTGAGAATTCCGATCTATAGGGTGTCTCTATAGAAGGATGGGGAAGTGTGAAAAGCCCTCACCTCTTTTGTGCACCCTTATTTCAGTGTACACTGAGTGAGGGCTTGCTCTAAGGGGACAGAGGTGCACAAGGAAGTGGGCAACATCCCTTGAGGTCGTGCACCAAAAGACAGAAAGCACTGGAGCGGTACCTGGGGAAAACAGCCACGTGTATAACCTTAAACAAGGGAAAGGGCCTGAGAAGAATTTCCACGACTACGAAGGGTGATGGCAATCAGTGCAGTACAGAAGACGTGTTTGATTTTACAGAGCAGGTAGTATCTCTTTCCTGACTACTCTCACCATTTGATTTGCAGTGTCAGCCAAGTTGGTAGCTGAAGATGATTAGACCAATCACCGGTTTCTTGCCTGACATTTTCATTCCCTTTTCTTGAAGCAACTGCATGAGAAATGGTCCCAGTCACAGACAAAAACACTGCCTTTCCTACAATGGGAAATCCCAGTCAAGCATCAGTAGGTTGACTCTCCATTTGGCAGGCTGGCACGGGGACAGAAGAGACGGGGTTTGCACCCTCCTCTGGCAGGTAAGGTGGGGACATGGCAAGACAGAAATGAGAAATTAGGCATTTTGCAGATTTCATAGGCCAGAAGGGCATAAATACACCAAATACAATCACCCACTAATTCCTGCACCAGGTCTTTAATTTCTGGAAGAGCTTGAAAATAGATCTTAAGGGTCATTCAATTTTTTCTCTCTCTGGATCCACAAAACTCAGCCCCTCTCACAAGCTCTGATGTGTAGCAGCGGACAGGCTAAAAAAAAAAAAAAAAAACACCTCACGGAAACATTTACAAACAGCCAAATTTTGGATTTGTTTCACTACCAAATTCTGAAGGACATAAAGAGTTTGGGGACAGAGCTGAGAGAGGTCAATCGGTCATTTGTCTACAGACCATGCAGACAGTCAGAGCAGCGGAGCTCGTGCAGAACCTCAAGCTTCAGGCTTGGTCTCCAACATCCCAAAGGGTGCTACAGCCGCGACAGACACAAATCCAGATGTGACTGGTATAATCACACACACACACACCCATATTATCTTTGCAGTGTTGTATCTAATCCATGTGAACTCTGAGCATCCCCTTGCAATCACAACCCAAGTGCCTACTCTGAAAATGTCACTTGGTGGCTCCAGTATCAAGAGCTTGTCAGCAACGGAGTGGTGTTGGCACTTAGCTGGTCCTGCACATAGTCTGCCACAGAAAACTCAGATACTGAGGGATGCGGCTACCTCCTCCTAGGCAGAAGCTGAGTGTCAGTTCTGCAGCTGATAACACACCTGAGCAGCAGGGGTCCAAAGAGGTGGACTGGCTCCTGCATCCGTTCATCCATCTTATTCCTTGCCCTCAGCAGCTCTGAACCAGTGTCCTGCAAATGCATGGCCCACAGCCAATTGAACCAGAGAGTGCCAGGCCTGGGTTGCCCTTCTGGTGCATGGATTGATTTCCAAACGTTGGGTGTTGTTCTCTGGAGGCTGATGTCTCCCATGGAGCTCCAGGGAGGGAAACAGAGTAGCCCTGTTCGGTCTGGGACACCATCTGGGGCCGATCATTAGGTCTGATGGGACTACACTGCCTCCTGGGCCCCAGCCAGGTTGCTCTGGCGGTACCACACCGTGCGGTGCGGTTACACCAGCGTGTTTGGCACCGTGTGGTTACACCAGCGTGTAACCTCCAGCACTCATCTGCCAACGGGAGCAAAGCTGGCCGTTGCCCACCAGATGCTCCTCGCTCCCCGCAAGGCCTAGGAATGGCAGGAAAGCACTTTTCCTGAGGAAAAGCAGCTGAGAGCACAGCAACAAGGATAATCCTCTAGGTGGCATCCAGAGCCCCCAAACTTCGCACAAAACTTCTCCCGGGGTTGCGCGCAGCCTCGCCATTAGCCATCGGGGTACTCGGCAGTGCCGGCGGCCGCTACAGCTAATAGCAATCACACTTCCACTGCTTCTTCACCTGGTGCCAAACCCTCAGCAGCTTAAACTGAGTTGACTCAAAGGCGATCGGGTCTTAGGAAAAGGCAAAAGGTCTTAGGAAAGGGCACACAGTGCTTTGCAGGAATATTCCTCTTTCTTAGAAACCTTCCTCATGTGTATTAGGAACTGAGTGGTATCAGCGAACCAGGGTTATGAAGAAAGAGGGTATTTATCAAACAGCTATGGCCTTTCCTAATAGCATATTTTAATATCACAAAGGAATGAATTAGAAAAGACTCTGCCTTGCTCTGTTAATGATTATGGCTATTCCAGCGCAGCCTGCGAATCCAGTGCCTTGTCTTTAAGACTGTCTGATTCCAGGTGTTTCAAAAGGAAGATAAAAAGCCAGCAGAGAGGATAATTATAGAATAACCTTTCCCTATGGAAAGTTTCCTGCTAATGCTTTTAATTATGTCATGAATCACAAATGTTTCTAACTCTCCTAAACTTACGTCATGTGTATATACTGCCTGTTGCCATTTCCATTATTTATGGTCGCATCCAGGGTGAAACCCTGGCCCTACCGAAGTCAGTGCAAGCTAACCGCAGCAGAACCAGGATGCGGCCCCTTGCTTTTTCCAGGACTCTTTCCAGGTCTTGGCTCCAAAGCTGCGCCGTCACTATTCCCACAGCTCAGTCCGAGTTGCGTGGGCGTATTAAAACACCTGTAAAACGAGACCGGGATGTTTCTGAAAATGCAAAAACATTATTGGCAGGGTCCTTTCTTCCTCAGCCCACGGTTCCCGTGCCACCCGAGAACAACCTGTGCGCCCCGTTCTCTCAAGCTCATACCTAGGCGTACGCGCACCCTGACTGAGCCAAGGCGATGCCGGGCAAACGCCGGGGCTCTGCGCTAGCCGTGGCCACCTCTGCTGTCTCTCCGGTTCTGTGCTAGCTTGAGCGAGGTGAAAGGAAACACAGGCTTCCCCGGCAGCTCAGCGCTCGTGTCTTGCAGCAAGCTCCCAGCGCATCAGAGGAGCCTTGCCTCACGTTTCTGTACTTCCAACGTGTGCATGAGTTAAAGAGACCGGGGCGGGGGGGACACGGGCGGACGGACGGTCGGACACGGAGAAGCCGTTCCCCCCGGGGCCGGGGCCGGGGCCGCCGGGCGAGCCGCCGCCGGGAGGCTGCGGGGACGGGCGGCGGCGGCCGGGAGGGTGCCGTGCTCCGCCCCGCGGGGCCGCCGTGCCACCGCGGCCCGCCTCTCAGCGTTACACCCGCGGGACGGCGGGGCTGCCCCTCCGGGGGTGGCTGCAGGGAGCGGGGTCCCTCCCGGAGGGACAGGCGGTCGGGGGCGTGGGGGTGGCGGGACACACGACCGGCGCCCGAAGGGCAGCCCCGGGTGAGGCGTGAGGCGTCGAGCAGCCTGACGGCCTGCCCTCAGGGGCCGGTGGGGAGGTGCTGACAGGAGCTTGGAGGCGGCTGGGCCGGGGCTGTCGGGGGTGCGGGCAGGCTGAGGCGCCGCCGGGGACCCTGAGCCCCCGCCGGGTGTGGGCGTCGGGGCCAAAGTTCGGGCGCCTGTGGGTGCCGGCGATGGCTGGCGGTGCCTGCGCGGTGGGGAGAGCTCATGCCTGTGTCAGCGGAGGCGCGAAGAAGGTACGGCTGTGATGACGAGACCCGTGTCGGTCGCGGCCGGCTTTGGTCAGCGTACGTTCGTCTATCATCATAATCAACGCTCTATTTTCCCGACTTTTAGTGATCTTTCGCTTTTTCACAGAGGTAAAGTGTTTCCATGTTTTAATTTCCCAGTTGCTCTCAGAAGACTTGTGAGGCAGGCCGAATAATCCCTGTGTGGGAAGGTAGGTCTCTGCTGTTTATTCCATTTTTCAGGTTATGATACACAGGCAGAAGCGGGCAGGGGTTTTGTTAGCGTTGGGGGAACTCCCTCTGTGGAGTTTCCATTCCTGAATTTGAAAGGCCTGCTCGTTTTTATTCTTCTGGGTTCCTATACTGATGTTCAAGGGCAGGAAGAGAGGGGAGAACTGGGGAAAGGCTACAGTTCTCTTACAGTTTACTTACAAACCAGGCAGAAAAATACCATTTACGATCAGAAAGGTAAAGATTCGGGCTGAGCTAAGGGTTAAAAATATGAATCCTATGAGAACATGACTGTTGTTAAATTCAGGCAGCAGGGCCCCTTTCCCCATCTTCCTCCACCCCAACGTATAAGATTTCCACCGAACTTTCATATTCCACCCCTGAGCATTACTCCTGCCAAGGCAAAGCCAAAACTTTGCTCTGTATCCCCCCCTTCAAAACTATCTTTAAACTCTTGCGAGGGAAACTGGACGCGGCATTTTGCATTTCCACGTGCATCGTGACTGTCCCCAGGACGGGAGAGCTCTTGCAGCCAAAGCCAGCAGTGAGGAGAGGGGCAGAGCAGAGCTTGGTGATGTTCCTCCACACCTCCCTGCCAAGGGTGGGATGCAGCCCACTGGTAGCACTGGCCACATCATCACCTTGTCTGCCTTTGGCTGCAGAAGCTGATGTGCTTAACTACGTGGTGTGGGGACCATGTTGAGCCTTTCCCATCAGAGGAATCCACAGCTTTTTTCAGGCTCCATATAACCCTCCCTCAAGTCCCTCACAGCATCCTTAAGTGCTCCCACTCACTGTCCCGCGTGCCCTCGATGCACACCCAAACCCACCGACGGCGAACCATTGTACCCCAACATGGGGAACGACTGTGCTGGGACTGTGTGATGGGAGATCGAGCGTCAGGGGCTGAAATCACCCCCTCGGCCCTCTCACCTGTGGAATGGGGAGACACTTTTTGCTCCATTTTCACTACAGGTGCTCCTGCGCTAGTCCAGCATTTCAGTGTTGAGGCTGCAAAAGGAGAGCTTTCTTTTTTAAGGTTTAATGGCAATTGTGGATGTTAAGAAAACCCGCCTCTGTCTATGTTGTTACATCTTATAGAGTGTTTCTTGGTTGTCCTTCATCTTTTAAGAAAGCCTTGTGTTTTAGGCATTTTTTTCTTGAGATTGTTCCTTTGTCAAATCACAAACTATGAAACCGTGTGTTTTGCTGGCAACATTTGTTTTTATTGTAGTGGAGGTAAAGTAATTTCCTGCGGAAGTAGCAATGCCATTTATGTTAGGGCTCAGTTTGTTTCACAGAAAATTGAACTGTTTGGAAACAGAATTCCAGTTTTTCTTACTGGAATTTTTTGGGGGGTGGGGGGAAGCTCAAATTAATGATACAGTTTCTGGTATAGCTGTGTGTAATCATGTGCCTTATCTTAGGCACGTGTATATATTAGTGCCAAATGCTGTGAATCATCTTTTTAGCCGTTTCCAATCACGATCTGAGGTTTCATAAGATTATAAAGGCAATTCGTGTTTAAGCATCACCTCATCCTCAGGGTTCTGCTTTTGGTTTGCAACGTGCTTTTTACAGCAGATTACTCCCTGAAGGATTATCCTCTAAGTTAGGTTTGCCATCCATTCTGAATTTCTGAGGTCACTCGTGCTTTGATGTCTCTCGCTCTCAACTTGATACAGTTCCCGCCTTACGATTCATTGATAGCAGGAGAAGACAACGGGGTGACGCAAGGGCTTGCAGCAGAAAGAAGGCCATACATATGTGTCTCCCAGTCATCTACTGGCTGCATCCTCCATATCCTTTGATCCATCAGGATCGGCGCTTTGAGGTGCGATGCTGTCTTTGTAGTTTGAGATGGGAAAAGTAGGTTAAGAAAGGCAGGAGCACCGACGCAGTAGATCTTTACAAAGCTTTTTTTTTTCCTCAGTTGTGGTTGTGTAAAGTTCTGCAGCTTCCTATTTTGGTTGCATACCAATAAGAATTAAATAATAATAAAAAAATACAGTGTTTGTATTTCTGGACATTGTGTGACAGCTCAAACCAAAAACTGAATTGAAATGAAGGATGATGGTGGGTTTGGTGGGAAAGGACTGTTAACTGAAGGCAAGTGTGATAAATGTGAAAAGTGACAGCTACATTATTATTGTATCAGTTCTGGTCTCTGTGCAATGCTAAGGGCTTGTATTTTCTGTAACATGCACTCTTTATGAAGTGCCAGTGACCCAAAAGACAAATTGCTGCACCACGACGCCAATGCTCTCTAATAGTGTGTGCCTTGAAAAATGTAACTAAGTTCCTATTTTCAATTAACTCTATAAGTGAAGAGATAAATGGAGGCAGAAGAATCACTGCTCCATTATCTATTCACCTGTTCACTGGAGATTAATTTTCAAATAGGCTTAGGAGTACTGACTATAACATAAAACCCAGACATAAACACAGGAAAAATTAAGGGCTAGACAATCTTTCACACTCCATTTATCCTCTTACACTGCATTTAAAATTCAGTCACAGAAACTAGACCCTGTAAGATTTTGAGGGCGTAGGAACACTCCAGACTTTTTTCCTCTCGCTCCACCCCAGAAAACAGGTTTTCCATTAGTTTTCAGATCTACAATGTTCCTCACCTGCTGAAACAAAGCTACTTTTACTTTCTGAAGAATGAGAAAGATATTCTGTGAAATTTAGTTAGCATATAGAAAATATAGCTAAGTATATTTCATAGTAAGTATACCCCATATTAGAGGTGGAGCAGCTGCATTGACTTTTGCCTGTTGACATATCCCTGAGCAGGGAGAGCAAGAACAAATGTTGAAAAAGAAAGCATATGTATAAAACAAAGAAGGTGGTACTGCTATAAATATCAAAAATACTCACACAGATGTAACATAGATGCTAGTGCGGGGAAAGCCAATACCGTATGGAGGAAGGGAAAAACGGTTGGTTGTGTGAAAAGGTGGTAAATGCAAAAGCATAGCTAGGAGCCTCTGTTTTGGGAGGGAGGTGGGGAGAGTCCTCTCTGCAGGGAGGAAAAAGAGGATGGTTGCTGTGGGTGCTCTTTGTGCAGAGAAGTGGTGGTGTAGGTGACTTCAGCTTGGGAGGGATTGACTGCTCATGAGATGGTCAGGACCCCCGAATTGCAGTTTGAGTTGCCCAGAGCTGCATGGGTGAGACAACCCTGTGCTCTACTTGGATTCAGTATTGCATGATGGAGGATGAGGAGGGCTGGCAGAGCAGGAGAAACAGAGAAAGGATGGGCTTCCTATAGAGAAGTGTGGTGTCAGCTGGCTGATTGCTCTGTCAGCTCAGCACCCCAACCCTGCCAGCGTAGCACAGGCAGCTCAGGGGAGCGGTGATGTCCATGCTCGCCCCTCCACGTTGGTGGAGAGGAGCTGGCGAAGGACTGGGATGATCTGTCTGCAAGAAGTTAGGGGCAATGCACTACCATTCCAGAGCTGCTGACCCTGCAGGGCAGGTTTGCTGGGCACTGGCAGGATGTGGCAAAGCAGAATCTAGGTGAAAGATGTCAACCCAAACTGACATCTCCTTCCCTCCTATGCTTCTTTGCTGGTGTTGCGCTTGGTGCTCCCTGGTGCCCTCTCATACAGTCTTGCAGGCTGGGAGAGCCAGGGAGGGGAGTTCATACACCAGCAGGAAAGGCAGGCAGAGAGCGCTGCCCATCACGAACCTGCCCTGCTCTCCCCAGCGCCCTCCGGCAGGACAGCTGAGAGTCAGGCAAACAAAGGCAAAGGTGTGGGAGAATTTGCTGTTCACTTCTGGCCATGGGCACAGGGCTTCCCTGTGACTGAGTGAAATGGGTGCTTGGAGCTGCTCTGTGCCACCCCTGAATCAAATTTTGGCACTCAGTCTTTGGGCAGCAAAATTCAGTCATGCCTGCCTTTTGGACAGTTTTTTCTCAAGTGACAAGCAGCAAGACTACAAAATGAAGCTCCGTAAATTAGTAGTGTACTTCTAGAGAGGAGTTCTTAAGCTATATGTTGTAATGTCATCTGCCTTTATTCACTCCCACGCAGAGATGTCAAAGGAGTAAGCAGGAGATAGAAACACAGTGCTCCTGAGTCTTTGCTTTTCTTCTCTTTCTCTTTTTGGGCAGCAGGTGCTATAGCTGATCTAAATCTAGGCATTACCTGTTAGGTATATCAAGTAAAGGATCATGCAGCATCATAGCCATTGTCAGACCAAAGAGCACACGCACAGGAACATACACAGTACCCAAGGAGGCGAGGGTGCCAATATGACCTGTTGCTCCTCAAAGCTGGTGGATACTGAGCCGCACGCTTAGAAATGATTAGGGGTGAACCTTCAGACAAACGGCCTGATCACTTAGGCCTTGTCTCCTCAGGAAACCAGGATAAAATGGGAACAGGGGAATGATGTTAGCTGTAGTTTGGGGGTTTTTTTTGTTCCTTTCTTAAAAATGCTCTTATTTTTAACCTGTATTTTCTGTTTTGTAATCCAGAATTTAGGGTGGAAGCTAGTGTGTGATGTTCCCAATGAGTTCTGGAGGGTCTCACAGACCCACCAGATACAGAGAAAATGGATTTATATAAACTGGTTTCATAAAGAATGCTTTTGGGGTGTCTGCAAATCTAATCATTATGGAGATCCAAAGAGTCAGCATGTTTCTCACTAAACTACAAAGGTCACTTTGGGACCAATAGCATCAAGTGGTAGAAGGAGGGAAATTTTGCCAGGCAGGCTTTGTCCCATGTTTGTCCTGTAGTGAGAGGCTTCTGCCTGTTTCTAATCCGACAGCCAAATTTGCCCAGAGAAGTTGTGGATGCCCCATCCCTCAAAGTGTTCAAGGACAGGTTGGCTGGGGCAGGCTGATCTAGTGAAAGATGTCCCTGCCCATGGCAGGGCGGTTGGACTAGATGATCTTCAAAAGTCCCCTCCACCCCAAACACTTCTGTGATTCTAAACTTGACAGTATTTTTTTTCCCTTTTTTTTCCACTCTCCCAAAACAGGTAGGAGCCTTAAGGATGTGGGAAGACCAAAGAGTTTCAGTCATTTTCCATCAGATGGACACCAGTGCAACTAATGCTTTGTAAGTGTCAGAAGTGACGAACCTGCTTCTTAAGGATTTGAGTCCTTTGCCCACTCTCTTGCCCAGCGAGCCGAGACACACGTGCTGTGTGGTGAGGCTAAAACTATGCATGCCTTGCCTGACCAGCTGGATGCCGCCAGATTAGAGTACATGACTGAGCTCTGTTTGCCTTCTGCACTGGCACTTTAATTTGGTGTATTTCCTTTATTCAGCTGCCAGTTTTCACAAAACTTGTGAAAACATTATTTGCTTTGATATTTCTTCCCTTCCACCAAACATGCCAACAGATTCCGAAGCTGTGAGGGGAGGTTTGACAGCAGGGTGGATGAGGATAAATCTCATTTGCTTTGGAGAGAAGGCAAAAAATGGCAGCTGATTAAGAATGTGACAAATGCAGCATGTTATGGCTGTTATCTGCTCCCCATGCCTCCATTTTCTGATTCATCCTGTATATATGTATACATGGGCATGAAGCTGTGAAAAACAGTAGAGCATCTCAGTGTCTCTAATGTTTATCTGTGAGGCCTGTGAAATCTGAGGAGCACAAGGTGGCTTGAGGTGTCCCTACTGGGGACACAAGTGGTCATGTTTATCCTAGATCTACTGCTTACTCTTACAAACTGGGGTATGAATTTCCAGTGTATGACTCATTCCTGGTCACCTCTGGTCCATAAGTGTTAGTTTGCTCCCTTGCTTGGCTTTAGCATGGGCCAGACTGCATGCTCTGAGGTGGTGCCCTGTTGTGGTTTGGGGGACCACGTGCCAAGGGCCATTTCCAATCTGCACTGTGGATAGGAGTACATGAAGTTTGGTGCCCTCCATGCAACACAGTTCTTCAGCCCTATCTCAATGGGCTTTGCACCCTCAAGCACCTGTATGTGCTGCCATGCTATGCTCCAGGATGTGCAGCGGTTGCCACTTTGATCTGAAAAATAAATGAATCAGATCTTCAGAGTACCATACAGGACCCAGTGGGTACCTGGGGCCAAACGCTACAGTACGGGGATGTAAAGAAGCATGTGCTGCTTAGCTTTGCAATCAGAGAATGGTCCCTGACCCTGTTTCACTCAGCATTGTAGATGTTGCCTGCTGTCTGTTTTATTAGCAATAAAGGTGGACTGCACATACTCCAAACTTCATTCAAAGCAAAATGAGGCTGTTCAACTCTGATTTGTAAGACCAAAGCATGCTTCAGCAAAGAGCTACCTGTAATAGCACAAAAAAGCCTATCTAAATGTTAATCAGAATATTTTTTTTGGCAACTTCAACAGCTAAATAATTTTTCAGTTAAATAATAATTAAGATGATGCATAGGGCAATTTAGGCCAGCATTAATTCTTTGAATGAGGTTTTAAACCCTCAGTGATAAGGGTGCTTGGTGCCAGTGCCCTTTGGGGAGAAGTTGACTCATCATGAGGAAGGTGTGCTGAGCTGCAAGTTGCCTCTGGAAAGGCATTTACATGGGTAGGACTCCATGGTAGGCCTCCATGAGAGAGCCTTGTGTGGGCTCTAAATCAGACATGAGCTGTGCATCTGTGTTAGCATGGTGTGGTGCAAAACAGAGGTGGTGGACACTATCCTGCAGCAGAGTTTGTGGAGGGTGACCTGGCACCAGAAACCTACAGAGAACAACTTCAGTTTTTAAATATGGTGCAGCTTCCTGAGGAATAAATGAGCTTGACATGGAGTGGTGAACCCGGCCCCCTCCAACCTCTCCTCTGACCTAAAACTCTGGGAAATTTTCTCATTGTAGTTATTATCTAGTAATTACGTGTTTTCCTACTTAGCACACATAGTGCCAAAAAGGCAAGGATCAGTGTTTGTTATACTGTAGGAAGCAGTTGTTAAAAATATGATGTCTTCCCCAGCATGGGATCTGGGTTCAAAGTTGTTGGTCAGTGTTTGTAGCTCTGGTCACACCTCTTGTCATTATGTCTGCTGGTTGTATTTTAGCAGAGTAGACGTGGTATCTCTCACATATTGAGTTTCTGCTAAAAGGGCTATTTACTATGTGGGATGGAGCAAAATATGCCATATCAACATAGGAGGCGGCCTAAACCCAAGAAAGGCCATAGTTCAGAGACTCCACTGCACCCCGTCATTCACCATGACTTGCATTGAGCCTTTGAGTGGCTTGGGAATGAAACTGAATTCCCCAAAGCCAGTGTGGATGGGATGGGTCAGCATAAAAGGGACTGGAGGGGGAGAAGTACATGGTGAAGAGGTGACCTGCTGTTTCATACAAGGTAGGGACTGAGAGAGACAGAAGAGATCCAACACAACAGACCAACCTTTCCAATGTGGTGGTCTTCCTGGTGCCTCCAGCTGGGGACCACAGGGGCCATCTTGGATGGTCACCTGGCATCACCTGAGGCCTGATAGTGAGGGAGGGAGCTCACAGTGCAGAGCTTCATTCTGTTTTGTGATTATTTTTTTTTTAACCTGGTGAAGGCACTCGTTTTTGCTCAGTTGGAAGAGCAAAGGCTTCTATAACCTCCCTGCCATCAAGCTTGCCCAGATCTGTCAAGTCTTTGAAAAAAGCCTGATACTCAGGGATGCATTGGGACTTGAATTGGGGCCGGTACCAACATCACTGGGAGAGGCTTTGGGCTAGCTCTGCTCAGTTTTGAAAAACCTCACCTTCAGTTTTGACCCTTTTCCAGCAGTTTTGCTCANTACGGTGGCTAGAGGGAGATCGCAAGGGCTTGAAGTCTGTGTGCCTCAGCGCAGTGCCTGATGGCCAGCAGGTGAAAGAGCGGAGCTTTCCTCCCTGTGTAATGCTACGCAATTAGGTGCGCAGTGGGTGTTTTTATGCCTTCCCCTGGAGCATCTGGCACTGGTCACTGTCTGAGGCAGGATGCTGGGCTGGATGAAGCATCGGTCTGTCCCGGTGTTGCAATGCTGACATTGCTGTCTCCCTGGTGGGCTAGCGTCCTGTGATATCCTTCCAGCTGGTAACGTGCCCAGGACAGAGTTTTAGCACCATCCGCCACTCGAGCTGCTTGCAGCCTCAGTGTAGCATTACCAAAAATAAAGCCGTTTGAATGAAACAAGTGTTTGGAAATGAGCTGTCTCTCTCCCGCTCTCTTTCTCTCTCCCCCTGAGGGTGGCAGAGCATGCAAGAGCAGAGGGAGGAGAGGAGCTTGGCGAAGGCTGACCAGGGCACAAACCCTCCCTCTTTTCCCTCCTCCTCCTCCTCCTTGGGGAAACATGAACGAACGTTTATGCTGCACAGAACATGCTCACCAAAAAAACACCCTAATGGCTTCATCTGCAAAAAGAGCTCTCAGGATCAGTTTCCCATCCCTTTACCCATCGCCTGACACGTTGAAAGAGAAGAGTGTCAAGAGCCAAACACAACATTAATCAGATTAGGACCTTTCTTGGGACTTCTTTATTTTTACTTCGGTTTCCCTGTTTCAGTTACCTCATTTCTCTTGAACACCAGGGGCAATAGCCAAGACAATGGCCTGTAACATCCTTCACAGGGTAGATTTTCTAGTCTCCAGCCCAAATGTTTACTCTTAGTTCTGGTTAGCCCCCAGCTGAAGTGGTTAGCCAGCTGGCTGGACATCTCTTCATACAGCTTATGCTTTCATCAGGGGCTGAAGTGAGCCTGTACTGTCAAGGGAGATGGCAGATTTTTTTATCCTGTTTTCACATTATGTGCTCTGAAACAGCTCAGCTGGGACAAGTTAAGTTTGGGGGCATGTGCATTGCTGCAGAAGTGTCAAGGAAGATTAAAAACAGGCACAGAAGTTTGACTCTTAGACTAACCCCCAGAAAATACTAGGAGGGGAGCTTTTTGTCTTGGTGCTAGGTAGAAGGAGGTTAGAAACTGAGCGAAGACACCATCTGCTGCCTTTTCATTCCTACAGTGTGCCTGGAGGTTACAGGCTGGGTATACATGCTCTGTAGTAAAAGAAAGAAGCATAAGCCAATTTTTCCCCGTAACAGAAAAAAAAGGCACAACATTCAGCTAACTGTTCAGGCTAGAAAAGGTGATGGCAGCAGTGGTGGAATCAGTTTATTAGCACAGGTATGCGATGGAAATACCATACTGATGCTTCTTTCAGTGTTGTCCCTGAGCTCCCAGTCCAACTGAGCAGAAGAGATGGATGGAAAAAGACATCAGCATCATTTGGTTAAAAGGTGATGGGTGGGAGAAGGGAGTAAGGGGAGGTTAGACTAGCCTGCTAGCATTTCAAGCATATTAAGGAAGAGGTAAAGCGGGGAGTGTTTCACATGGCACATTATGAGTAACGAGGAGCCAAAGACTGGGATATAGGATATATAAAAGGAAATCTTAGTCTCAGTTTCAGGAAAGATGTTCTGTCAGCTGTTATATTGTTGACTAGTTTCCCAGGGGAAATCACAAGGACAGGATTTTTTAAAACCACACAGGGCAAAAAAAAATTCACAAGCAAAACCAAACTGGCCCCTGCATGAACAACCAAGGTCCCTTCCCTTCTTTTCTGCCCTCTGTGGTTCTTGCTCCCCACCTAGTTCCTCCCTGTTAACCCTTGTTTATATGAACAGCCACAGTGTCTCAGATGCCTCTTAACATAGCCTGTCTGGTCCCACTTGTCCCGCTTTCCTCCTGCTCTCTACTCTCCATTCTCCTTCCTACGCTTGCTCTTCTGTCCTCTCCCAGCCTGCTGCCTGCACCCAGGGACCCAGCTGGGTCTCCTCCTGCTTTTGGTTCCATCTTTCCCCTAAATTTTTGTGAGTTTCTTACTGTGGAGGGCTGCGGTGTGCCGTGTTCCCACAGTAGTGGGTCACTATCCAGGAGACAGGTTTTTTCATTCCTACAGCTCCATGCACCTGGCTAAGACTGGGGAAGACTGTTATCCACATTTTGCTTATATGAGGAAGCTGAGAGGCGGCCAAGAGAAGAGGTTTACTTGAAGTGGCACACTCAGGCCAGGAACAGGCTGACTCAGTTCTCTGGTATCCCATCCCAAACGCTTTCCACTGGCCCACGGTTCCTGCACTCCTGTCTGACCTATCTGTCAGGAAAGTCCGTAATGTGAGAGCACTCCCAGCATGTGAGGCAGTACAGAGGAAAAAACATGATACAGAGGGAGGTTAGACTTAGGTGTGATGCTGGAAACTTCTCATTTGCGTCTGGATTAAGCATTTAAACCATTGTTGCCTTTTCTTTCAACAAATAAACAAGACAGATGTAGCATTATTTACCAAGTAAGGAAGTCTCCATAAAACATTCCCCAGATTTGAAGTAATCATGTTTTTCAATGGAATATAAAAAAAAGAAAAAATTGGCACATAACATCTTCTCTTAAGTCTAGGCAAGAAGCACACATTTATTTCCAGTAGCAGCACACAGCGTACTGACTGTAACTAGGTGAGAATGCTAAACAGACCCAGTTTCCCTGCTGGCGTCTGAAAACAGGGATAAATTCCTCCACAGACAAAAGACAGATGGTGTGGGCATTGCTAAAATCCTGGCTTCCCAGAGCCAGAAAGCTATGCAAATTTGAAGGTTCAGAGTGTGAAAGATTGTTAATTAATTATTATCTTTATTGGGATGTTGTCATGCTTTGCCAGTGGCACTGAGGTCTGGCAGAAAGCTTAGCCCTACGGGCAGGCAGAGTATGTCTGTGATGGTCTTAATTTATCCTTCACTGGATGAATAATACACTGTTTCTCATGCGGGGTGAGGGAAGTCAGGCTGCTGTTGTTATAGAGGTAAGGGATGCAGAAAAAAGACTGGAGAAAGGAGCGGGCTTTTTGACAGCTATTGTCCTGATGCACTTGACTAATTTGTGGGGAGAGCAGGGGGACGTCTGAATGCAAAATTATTGTGGGTCTGGTATTTTTAGTGTTGCATGATATGATACGCTGCCTCTGGTCTGTGAGCGCTGCATCTCTGCCACCGTACCTCACAGTGAAGCTGCTCCCGTACTGATAATTTCGGTCAGGATGGCCACACATGCCACAGAATTTCATCATGGGCTTGGAGCTGTCCATATTCATCCCACGGCTGCTGCTCCACTGCTGTACAGAGTGTGCTCTGGGGTTTCTCCCTTGGTGCGTGGTGGGAATCCCTACCAAGAAACAATGGGATTCTGGATGCTGAGGGACAGGCGAGGGGACACTCACAGCTTCTCGTGTGGGGTCCAGCTTCTGCACATCAGCGAGCACGGATCAAGCACCATGAAGGGGCCACGATGGTGAATATGAGCAGGTTGATAAAAATGAAGTTTAGTCAGTGGGCGGAGTGGAAGTCTGACTGGTGGCCAGGCTGGGGAAGAAGGCAGACTGGAGGAGGATCAGTGAAAGCAGGAGCACAGTGGGAGAGTGGGAATAGAGATAGGACATCTGGTTGTCTTGCTGGGAAACAGAGAGAGGGGAGGTGTGCCTTAGCTAACTTGGAAGAAAAGCCCTGGAACAGGGAACCAGAAATACAGAAGAGACAAAACAGGACAGCGCAGGAAGGGGCTTATCTGTATTGGTTTGCAAGAAATATCTGTCCAAGAAGCACAGCCCGCTCAAACCTCAAAGGCAACCGGAGTTTCCGATTCTCCCCTGCTGACAAGTCTCTGTGAAATCCACAGGCAGCATGTCCCATCTGGCTGTAATACAGGGACATCTTTTCAAGTACCTGATGCATAGCTTAGGTGACAGCGGTGTCCTGGGCATCAGTCTTGCTGATGAGCCAGTATGGTTTTGCCCAACCCTACCCTACTTGCCACTGTAGACTGTCACTCTACCTCTGAACTTTGTCAGCCGTGGTGTTTACATATCTAGTGCTTAATATTGCTTTTAACAGTGTGCACTGTCCTTGTGCAATGACACTGTGCATTGGCTTACATAGCTGGTTCTCATCCCACACTTCTCCACAGCTCAGAGTGCATCTCAGATAGTTGAGCACTGCAGGTTCTCTACCATTACACAACCCCACATAGAATCTGCTGTGACCCCATTCATGTAGCATGCGTATGTGAACCCATAAACATGGATTACTGGGACCAGCCATCAGCAGTGCGTCCTGTGAAGGGATGTGCTGGACAGTGGCTGCAGCATTGCACCACAGCTGAGGTGTTTGTTGCTGCCTGCAGGTGTGTTCCTGTCTTTGCGATGGTTATTGTCTACCTTGACTTCAGGAAGGCTTTTGACACTGCCTTCCATAAGAAACTCATAGAGAAGCAGTTGAAGTGTGTGCTGGATGAGCAGACAGTGAGGTGGATTGAAAACTGGCTGAATGGCCAGGCCCACAGGGTGGTGATCAGATGCACGAAGTCTAGTTGGGGGCCAGTAATTAGTGGAGAACCCCAGGGGTCAGTACTGGGCCCAATACTGTTCAGCATAGTTAATGATCAGGATGATGGGGCACAGTGTACCCTTAGCAAGTTTGCAGATGACACCAAAGTGGGAAGAATGGCTGGTACGCCAGAGGGTTGTGCTGCCATCCAGAGGGACTTGGACAGGCTGGAGAAATGGGCTTCCAGGAACCTTGTGGGGTTCAACAAGGGGAAGTGCAAAATCCTGCACCTGGGGAGGAACAGCCTCATGCACCAGTATATGCTGGGGGCTGCACAGCTGGAAAGCAGCTTTGCAGAAAAGGACCTGGTGGTCCTGGTGGACAAGTTGAATATGAGCCAACAACGTGCCTTGGCAGCTAAGAAGGCCAATGGTATCCTGGTCTGCGTTAGGAGGAGTGTTGCCAGCAGGCTGGGGGAGGTGATCCTTTCTGTTTATTCAGCCCTGGTGAGGTCACACCTGGAGTGCTATGTCTAGTTCTGGGCTCCCCAGTACAAGACATGGACATGCTCGAAACAGTCCAGCCAAGGGGCACTAAAATGATGAAGGGACTGGAGCATCTCTCCAATGAGGAAAGGGTGAGAGAGCTGGGACTGTTTAGCCTGGGGAAGGCCGAGGGGGAATCTTATCAATGTATATAAACACCTGAAGGGAGGGCACAAAGAGGAGCCTGGTTCCATCCAGAACCAGAGGCAATGGGCACAACCTGCAACAGGAGGGTCCATCTGCACATAAGGAAACACTGTTTTACTGTGCGGGTGACTGAGCACTGGCACAGGTTGCCCAGAGGGGTTGTGGAGTGTCCCTTCTTGGAAATATTCAAAAGCTGTCTGGACATGGTGCTGGGCAACTGGCCCTAGGTGGCCCTGCTTGAGCAGGGCGGTTGGACCAGGCGACCTCCAGAGGTCCCTGCCAACCTCAACCAGTCTTTGATTCTGTGGTTCCTGGGGCTCCCTCTTCTTTGCACACTTCCCTCCGGCACTTTGTGTGGTCAGCAGTGTTTCTGGAAAGGTGCATTTTACTTCTGTGTTGACTGATAAAGCAGCATCCAATCCTGTTAAGGGGTATATCTGGAAAAACATTAATCAAACCACCCAAGGTTTACTATTGAGGGCTTCCCAAAAGGCTTCTAAGTGCACATTTTTTATTATCATAAATGTGACTTAAATATTCCTTTGATCCTCTCAGAAATTGTATTGTGATTTCTCCTTTATTTGATTTGAAACGAGCCTTTCTCTCATTTCTCATTAGTTAAGGTTTTTGCTAGTCCTGATGTGTTATTTTACAGCGTACCAAAGTACTGAAAATTTATATGTGGCTCCAAAATCGGTACAGATTACAGGATGGGGAAGGAGGAGGAAGAAGAAAATACATTTTTTTACCACTTCTGCTTCTAATGCTGGAGGCTTCTTTCCAGTCAAAACAAGGCAATGTCAGGTTTACTTATCTTGGGGATCTTAAACACATTGTGCTTCAATAGCCTGCAGGCAAGAGACCTCACCCTCTTGGTGCTGTGCTGAACAGAGGCTTGAGCCTGCTGACATTCTTGAAGCCTGATGACTGTTGCTCTACTCCAGAGCCTTTACAGCATCAAAACATTGGCTCCTTTGCCACCTGCTCCCTCCCAACCTATAAAGGAGGGTTGCGGGTTACTGCTATGCATCAGTTTTGTGCAATGTGACTGCTGCATCACATGTCATAGCTGTTTTCTTAGTTCTTTCCTTCGGTGTCCTGAAGGCCTTTCATTAGTCATTTTGGGGGCTGGGGAAAAATCCCTCAACCCTCTCTATTCCTATTCTCGTGGTGAATTTTCCAGCCTGGATTTTTTAAGATGCAGGCTCTGGATCTACACTTGAATTTTTTGCAGGCATGAACAACCAGGTCAGGAAAACATGATTTGTCAAAAACCGGTCATTTGGGCTTCCAGGTTTGTGGCTCATTTAATTTCCTGGCAGACTGCGTAGCACTCCGTCTTGGCTCCACAGTGTGAGCTGTGGCTGCTCAGCACTTCTTGAAATTTGGGTCACTTACTGTTCTGATCGAGAAGCAGATTGAGATTCCTGATTTCTAACCCTCTAACTTTAAAGAAACTCTGTTTCTTGTGTGAGGCACCTGGCACCAAACAGTCCCTGCTATTTGTAGAAAAATTGTAAGAACAGGGTAAAAACCTGGAGGTCCCCCTGAAGCTCTTTGGAAATCCAGGGTATCTAAACTGGATTCTTCTTATCTCTCTCAAAGGGATACTCAGCTGGTCTCCTGCATGAAACCATGGAATATTAATCTCCATGCTGTTCTGCATTTACTCTTATGATCCCCTAAGGCTATCTTAAGAGCTGGGGCTTGACAAGGAATTGTTAGCCAAAGACTTTGCTCTTCTCTCTCTCTTTCCATTTTTCTTCCCAGGCCATCAGTGGCCATTTTGCTGGACAAGCAGATGTGCAAGGATACAGACACCCAGCCCTGAGGCAGGTCCTAAACTCTGCCCAGATCCTTGTTCACCGTTCTGGTGGGCTGATTCCAGGCTTTTACAGGTGGCTGGTCATTAGAAATATAAAGTATAGTGCAAAAGGGGAGCCTGGGCTGGGCGAATCAGGGCCTTGGTAGTCCGTGGCTCGGTAGAGTATGGGTGTCCAACTCACTTAGGCTCCTTTAGGTAGTCCCAGCCATGGAGTTTGAATCAGCTGGAGCTCCTTAACCATATAAGGTCCTGTTTGCACTTGCTGTGATATTAGGCTATTCTGGTTATTGCTATTATTAGTGCTGTGGCCGTCCCACAAGGTGATCAGCTCATGTCTGAGTCCTAGCAGTTGGCTGGCACAGCTCTCAGAGGTGGCTTGGTTTCCCACAGGGACTCCCAGGGAGGTGCTGGGGAATCGACACCACAGTTTGTGGGGGCACAGGTCTGGGATCAAGCAAAGAAAGCAGATTCACAGCATCCTTCTTGCCTTAGTTGACTCTCACTTGGGTGTCACAACACAGAGGTTCAGCTATGGAGCCAGAACTAAGGCAGGGTGCGTGTGTGTGTTTGTTCTTCTTGTTGCTGTTGTGGTCCTACATTTTGACCAAAGGTACTCTGCGTCTCTGTTTCCCTATTATTCCTTATATGTAACTCCTCAGCCCCTCTTACAACCCTCTTGTCTGGTTGGGATCTCCCCTGACTTGGTCTTGGCTTCACAAACACCATACTCAAAGCTGCTGAGGTTTCAAAATAAACAGCAAAAGGAGGGAATTAATCTCTGATTTGCCATTGGGTTTTGATTATCTTGGAACAAGTCATCCAGACTGCTGTTTAGCACCATCACAAATTTCCAGGTTTCCCACCACACAGCCAGTGCTTTTCTCCCCTCTCTTCATCCTCCCTCATTTTCTCCTGCTTTATGCTCTTCCCAGTCCCTCTTCAGTCTCCAAGCTCTGGCCAGGCGGTGCCACCCAGTTGTGGCAGCAGGACGGAGGCTGGGCAGGAGTGGGTTAGGGGAGAGGAAGGTGCTGAGACCTGGTGCTGCTTGCTCAGCCAGCCCAAGGGGTAGCAGTAGATTAGGGGAACCAAGTCTTGTCTGTGGCATCTGTCTTCATGCCTGTGCTCCCCTTGCTCTAGCCTGGCTGTATTTGGGGTATGGAAGCCATACAGCTGTGTTCGTGCTGCACTGTGCCCCTGGGATGGCTTGGCCTGGTGTTAGCTCATGAAAACCCTGCAGAGCACTGCCGGGGTGTCTGTGTTCTTTTGTTTTTTCATTGCCCCCTCCCTGGATGTTTGCATCTCATGTAGACTTGTATAACCATGGCTTCAGGTTTTTATTTATTTATAAATTTTTTATTTATAAAACCTGCTTCAGGTTTTTATTTAGAGAAAGAGTTTGTAAAGTGGCTGAACCCTTGCCTTTATCACCTCTTTGGGTGACACATGCTCTTTGCAGCAGGAGTGTGGTGGCCTTACTGTGAAGGTGTTTCCCTTCAGCCTCACCACTGCACCACATTAGCCCCACTGTGCCCTCTCAATGCCCATATGGCTGAGTGGGGACTGTGTCTCAGGGATGAGAGTGCTCATTGTCTCTTAAAACAGGGCGTATTGTAGGGGGAAAGGCAAAGAAAACCAGTAGTGCTTACCTCCTTGCCCTGCTAAGCCATAGCACCACAAAATACTCACCAGGGAATTTCCCATTAAACACTTGCGATCATGCAGGGATTTATGTAGCTGGTGCAGGAAATGAATGGTAGGTGAGCATGTCTCAGCAGGATACCTGCCCAGCTGGTGTAATATAAGGACAGAACTCAAAGAGAAGTCCCAGCCCTCACTGATTTCTCCTTAGAAATATGTCTGGGATGGAAAACCAGCCATCTCCACGGCACAGCTTTTTTGCTGTAGGAGAATTCCTTTCTCCTCCTTTGAGGTGACTGCTTAGCAATTGCAGGATGTTTAAGCACAATCAGTCTGTATTTCCAAACAAAGCCTCTCATGTCAGGCTCTGAAATCCACCCTTGAACACCCATGCAAAAAGTTGTCTCCTTTCTGACTTAAGTCTGAGACCAGATAGGGCAGGGCTGGAAGGAGAAGTAATTCAATACCGCAATTCAATAACGGGTTTTTTTGTTTGTTTAATTTTAAGGCATTTTAAAGCTCTTTTTGGAAATTCAGATTTCTACATCCCTGCACCTGTGGCTTTGCCCAGTCCTGGCTCCCCTGTGATCCGCTGGTTGGCTGTGCCTGTTGTGCCCGGAGTCCTGTGCTCTGCGTGCACTGAGGGTGTCTCCCCACGTCCTGGAGTAGAGCCCTTTCAACTTGTGGTAACTGCCTAAGGACAGGCTCATCTGCTTGGCCATGCAAAACCTCCCCCTTCCCTGGCCGGGGAGAGATTGTTTCAGGCTGCTGCAGGTGCTGGAGTGCTTTGGAGGCACGGCTGTCACCCAGGCAGACAGGGAGCTGTGCCTGGACCCTGTCCACGTTATGCTGAGCAGAGCAGGCAAGCATGTGGCAGCACACAGCTAGCCAGTGTGCCAGCCTGCATGCCCGCTGCTGTGTGCCAGCTCCGGATCCTTCCTGTGGTTAACCAGTTCCTCACCAGTGATGCCGAATCACTGCTGGACCCCCTTGTCTCCTGTCCTCCTACCCAGGACAAGACTTGGTGCCAGGTTACTCTGTGTGTGCATTAGAAACTGGGATACAAATATGCATATGAACATAATTTACCTGCAGCTCCAGAGGACCGTATGAACCTTCATTGTAAACACAAAATGAGTATAGATAAAAAGCAATTAACCTCTGAGAAATAAATGGGGGCTTCAAAACATCACATTGCTTTGGCCGTAAGCCTGCAATAAATTTGCTGGTAGTTTAGGACTTGTTCCTGAAGCAATATGTAATTTCTCTGTAGCCCGTGTGGCTTCCCTAGAAAGACAGCCAACTTCTACAGCGCACCAGCAATGCAAGAGCAGCTGGCTTTTCTCTCCCTTCTGTGTAGCAAAAAACAATAAAGCAGCCCTCTTCCTCCCCCAGCTCCCAACGGGTGGGCACTAGGAATTAGTACAAAAGCCTCTGGGCTTGTTATTTGGCAAGGCCTTCCCTCTGCCCCTTTACGTTTTGGGGGAAGGAGGAGGAGGAGGG